>ML390067.1:0-61747 GCA_005239525.1 Nicotiana knightiana | reverse complement strand
ATATATATATATATATATGTATGTATGTATATATATATATGTATGTATGTATGTATCTATTTTACTCTACATATATGTATATTTTACTCTATATATATGTATCTATTTTACTCTACCGAGCCGCGCTATAGTCGGCTGGGTACGACACCTATTATGCAACCACTGATCAGTTGGGTTTTACCGAGCTCCATGTGGCCGGGTACGTTTTACGAGCCTATTACGGCCGGGTATGATATGATGATGATGATGCCTACAGAGGCATATGTTTTAAAAGTTTATGTATATGTATGTATGTATCACGCATTTCATGTCAGTAACCCTCAGAGGTACCCAGATGTTATAGGTTGTATATTCTTTATCCTGTTTACATTATTGTTCTTACTTATGCTTTTCTACCTTACATACTCAGTACTTTATTCGTACTGACGTCCTCTTTATTTGTGGACGCTGCATGTCATGTTGCAGGTCCTGATATACAGGTAAACACAGCTCATCCACCACAGTAGACTTCCCAGTTCAGCGGTTGTTGGTGAGATCCCTTCTTCGGACTTGTCGTTGTCTGGGTATGCATTTTTAATAGATATTATGGGTATGTCAGGGCCCTGTTCCGGCAATGTTGCATCACTTATGCCCCTTTAGAGGCTCATAGACATGTGTCGACTCATGTATAATTTGGTATGCCTTGTTGGCTAATTTTTGTTGTATAGTCTTTCATGGCAGCATTGTAGCTCGTACCTTATATGTAGTTTCTTAGCAGTCTTGTCATCCCATGTGATGTATGTTCATGCCCTTATCTTTTGTTGTTGATTGTTCATGATCCATATCTACCATTTATATTGATCTCGTCAGCCCTTAAAGATAATAAAGAAGATTAGATAAAACGTTCGTTGGTACTCGGCAAGTATGGCCCGGGTGCTAGTCATGATCCTCCAGTTTGGGTCGTGACACTGCACACCCCCAGTGAGCGCAATCGACTATATATGGACCGGGCTGCACGCCGCAACGGTTATTATATGGTACCTATTGAGAGTAAGTGCTGAGTGTGAGTACTGATTGATGAAAGAGAGGCTATATTTGTTAGTGGTACTTTGCCCGAAAGGCTATATTTGCGAGTGGTACCTTGCCTGAGAGGCTATATTTGTGAGTGATACCTTGCCCGAGAGGCTTATGTTTATGAAACTACTGTTTCCACTCTTCTTTACACTGAGCCTCTATTTATAATGTCGAATATATGTTTTATACGAGATTTTTGGGAAAATTGGAGTTTTTATGAAATGTTCGGAATTTAAATTCCTGATTTAATTCATTTATTTCCGCTGTTGTTTATGTTATGAAATTACATGATTTTTAATGCTCGTCACTGCACTCAGTCTTTAGTTATGATTGTTACTTACTGAGTTGGAGTACTCACGTTACTCCCTGCACCTTGTGTGCAGATTCAGGTGCCAGGGCCGAGTGAGAGCTGGTTTATTGTCTTTGGAGCATTTCTGAGATTGCGAGGTAGCTGCACGGCGTCCGCAACCTTGCCTTTCTCCTTCCTATTTAGTTATTATGTTTATTCTCAGACTTGTTTGTATTAAGGAAACAATATCAGTATTTTTGTATTTCCTTTTAGTTGCTCATGACTGATGACTCCGGATTTTGGGGCTGTATTTAAATATTTTACCTAACTTTACTTTTTTTGAAATGCTAAAATGGAGGATTTATGAAATACTGGATAATACTGAATCAAATGAAAGGTTCCTTATGTTATGTGTAATAGATTGACTAGTCTAGTATCACGATAGACACCATCACGATCAGAGCAGTTTTGGGGTCGTGACAAAAGGGTTGTTCAATACAATGCCTTATAGTGGTAATGTGCACTAACTAACTGACAGTCCCACTAACTATTTAACTAATTTTTGTAACTAACTCAAAGACCCCTTATACTTCTATTGTGTACACTTTAATACCCTGCATCTCAAGATACACTATTTTTGATAGACAAATAACAACCAGGATAGTGTAACAGAAAACACAAAATCATCGTTCTTTTTCTTTCCCTACTCGACAGGAAAATTGAAATTGTAATTGTGTCTGGCCATTTTACTTAAAAAATGAAAATTATGTGACTGCTAGTATTCATTTGAAATTAATATTATTCAGAGAATTTCCAATAAATTTTTATCAATATTCTAAAAACCAAAGTTCAATACTCACAAATAATGATGTCCAAATAATTATTTTACGAATAACGGAAAATTATTTATGGCCATAATTTGAAGCAAAATTCGTTTCATTATTCATAAACTAAAAGTAAACAAAATCCCTATTTCCCTTTTACAAAGTCTTAACTCTAAACCGAAAGTAACGCTCAAACCAAGCCATAACCAAAAAACCAAATCGAATTAAATCAAATCCAAAATCAATCTCTTAATTAACTGTTCAGCCCTTAAACTAAACAATTTTCATAGCCATGGACTCCACCCTTCCCCTTTCTCAATCCCCTACTGACACTGCTTCTAAGCTCCCTATCAAACGCAAAACAACCGACGACCCATTTATCTCCTCCACCGCAACCGGTTCAGACCCACAAAAACCGCCACCATTTAAATTCCATCGAATATGGACTGAACCGGATGAGATCCGGTTTTTACAAGGTCTTCTTGACGATGGTTCCCTCTTATTCCCTCGTGATCTTAATATTTTTTATACTCGTTTTTCAAATACAATGTCGCAGCCTTACACGAAATCTCAACTTTCTGAGAAATTACGTAGGCTGAGGAAGAAGTTTCGGGTGATTTCTTCTCGTATGTCTAAAGGGTTAGACATGTCATTGCTGTCGCCACATGATCGTGCTTTGTATGATCTTTCGAGACAGCTTTGGCACCCTGATTTTGCTCATACGTCGCCGTTTAATGCTGATAAGTCGAAAATATCCAACTTGGTTGGTGTTAAAGTTAGCTTTTTGCCCCCCAACCCTTGTGCTCGGGGCCCGGGCGTAGGGAGCTTTTTGCCCAATACTCCTTATGTTTCAGGCCCTGACCCGAACAAGGGCTCGGGCCAAGACCCGAATCAAGATGGTACAGTTCCTTACCAAGACAAACCCTCAATGGATATGGATTCTTTGTCCGGTGGGAATAGTAATCGAATAACAGGAAAAGACCCGACCCATGACAGGGTTTCAGTGAGTAAGGAGAATGTTGAAGTGGGACAGGTAAATAATGAGAAGAATGATGAATTTGGTGAGTTTTGTGATGGAGATGGGAAGTTGAGAGAGGTGAATGTGGAATATGAAAGCAGGGATAAACGGGTCGGTTGTAGTTGTTTGGATGGTCTGGTTCGGGTTGGAGTAGGATGTGGTATTGGAGAGATAGCTGCAAAAGTGGTAATGGATGTATTTGATGAGTGTTTGAAAGATTTTAAGAATGGTGGTTTATTGAAGGAGGTAAGTTTGAACAAGTTTGAGGAGAGGTGGAAGGAACAAAGAGTTGCAGAGTTGGATGTATTGGCGCGTCGTTTGAGGTTGGTGCTCGAGCAATCTCTTCAAAGTTAATGAGTAAATGTATTACTTGTATATGGAATTTTCTGCTAACTTTTTTTAGTATGAGTTTAGATTTTCCCTAGTAATTTTTTTTTCTTCCTATACTGTAGTATTACTACTTTTTGTTCAAGAAATTTTGGCAAAAGAAGATATTTCCTTGACATATATGGTATTCTTCTGGCTTGTGACTGGTTAATTCCTGCATTTGATCCATTGATATCTGTAGAATCCTTTAACGTGAGTTCGAAGGGTATCAGTTCACAAACATGTTTAAATGGAATGCAGAAACTTACCTTGTCTAGGTGTAGTTTTGTGACTGTGCTACTTTATATCATGTGATTGATTGCATTAATTTGTTTCCAGTAGGAACACAAATTTTGTAGCTTTTGAAAACATAGTTGTGGGCTCGTTGTTGATGTGCAGTGTGTGTTGATAGGATGGTAGGATGGCATACTAAAATGATGTCATTTTGGTCGTATAGGCTAGAGATTGTATCATTTATCACTTGCAAATATTGGTATGTTGGCATTGGCAGCAAACGATATGACATGAGCCAACCCCCGGCCCTGCCCCTGCCCCCCGCCCTGAAAATTTTTTCATAGCAAGTCATTGTTCGCGTGAGATGTAACTTGATGAAAGGTTTTCTTGCTGGGTTTGGCCAACCCGTAAATTAGGAGAAGAACAAAACATTGGTATTATTTTTTTTATCAAAAATGAAAACAGAATGGTTTTGTGATCACTTTTAGTTAGACTAGGCAGAGAAACAGTGTTGCAATATGGACTAAAAATGCTTACTAGACGATTATGATGTGTATGAAAAATATGCAGTTGTCCCTGTTTATGTAGTTATAGCGTTGGGCAGTGAAGTGCAAAGGTCATAATGTTATGGACTATGTTACTTGGACTCTGCTTTTTCGGATCCTTCAAAAGTAGTGCACTTTTGAAGAATCTGACACAGGTGCGGCAGCATATTTGGAGAGTCGGTACAATATAGGTTATGGATATAGGTCCAGGCCAGTTGTCCTGTACTTCCGGATAAACAGGTAACTGAAAGGAACGATTTTATACTGCGCATTATCTTGGATAGTACATTGTTTATTGGCGCAATGCCGGTGGTACCATGAGACATGAATCTTTTCTTCTCTTTACTTTTGATCAATTTTCCCAGAGGACACTGTCATTTTAGAGCATGGCTGAATTATGAAGTGTGCAAACTTCAGTAACCAGTTGTTATTGATATTGGCTAGGTTGGTTGTTATTGGAAGTTTGTCTTCTTTTTATTTTGTATCCCGTTATAATTCGCACTGATTAGGTTGCGGTCCAGTCTGAACAGTTGTTCTATGCTCATTTCAATTCATGAAACAGGTATATTCCTCCAAAAATGGTCCAGCGGAAGTATAGTTCTGAAAATTAGTTGGACTTCTACTGCTGTTTTCGTGTTTAAGAATTTAGATGTTTTAAAAGACGTGGGCGTAAGGCGAGGCGTTTTACATATGTCTCAGCGAGGCGTAAGCCCCATGGGTATTTAATCTTTAATAGTTTATAAAATAATATAAATACAATAAATATTTATAAACAGGTAAAATTGCATAAAAATTGAAGAAAAATATAAATATGAGGAAAAAAATATATATATAGATGTGCTTCATCCCCGCAAAGCTCTAGTCAAAACAATCTATTATACGCTACTTACAAGCACAAGTAACTTAGTCGAAAAGAATAAAGTTTTCTACTTGGAGGAGCAAAAAGGAGGACTAACCTACAATTTGAACTTTGAATTTAATTTGTTGCTATGAAGGAGAATGAAGTTCTCTTTGTATTTGTTGAAAAACTTGAATATTTGTTGCTTTTGGGATATATTAGCTGACTAGCAGACAAGATAAAGAATTGCGAAAGACCATAAATTAGGGCTTCAATCAATAAAAAAGGTCCTGAGTTTTAAATTTAATACATTTTAGTTCCTTTTTAAAACTTTTGAGTAATTACAAGCTGACTTTTGAGAATATGAGTATTATATGAAGGGTTTATTCAACAAATTTTGTTTTAATTTGAAAATAAAAACGCGCCTCAAATGCGGACGTCCGTCCCGAATTGCTGGGCGTACGCCTCTTGATACTTTCACCTCACCCCATCGCCTCGGGGCATTTTTGGTGCGCCTTGCCCGAAAACGTCTTTTAAAACACTGATGAGAAGTAACAACTTGTTTGGATGGTTGTTACCTATTGTATTGTATCGTATCATATTGTTACTTTAAATCCAATATTTATTTTTATTGTTACTTAAATTTTACTGTATTGTATTGTTAAACCCGTCGTTACAAAATGATGAAAAGGTCACTTTATGGAACGACGGATATGGTGTAACAGCGTCATTACCTTGCTTTTTTCTCTTATCTTGCCCTTCCTTATTATTAAATAATGAGGAATTTTCAGAAACCACTATTGTTTAGTGGCTATTAACTTCTTATAGCTACCATACACATAATTACTTCCTATAGCTACTATTCAATTGTTACGGTAGTGTATTCGTAGTAGCCTATATTATGCAATGTAGACGTTATTTATACTCCAAATTAACCATACTTTATTGATGTTTAAATGATAAAAGATAATAAAATGCTCTAATTGAGATTTTTATGTTTTGCAGGAGCCACTCCAAGCTAGGAGGAAGATGAAGAGCGTTTTGGAGTCTATGTACATACAAGGCCAATCAATGATAGCCCGGATGAAAAAGAGCAAGAAAAGGCAAAGAAAACGGTGAAAGCCAGGTCCGCGACCTGGGCGCAATGAAACGCGGCGCAAAACAGAAAGGTTGTGAACGACCGCAGTCGGGGGTTTAGCAGCGAAGAACATCAGGGGCTAAGGTGTAAATTCCTGGGCAATTAACCTAACCCTATAAGAACCCAAAACTCGCCCAAAAGTCAGTTTAAGCTTGTTTTAGACTCAATTGGAGGCAAGAACAAGTGTGAGGAGATCAAGTCATCTTTAGGGTTTTTCTTTCTTCTTCTTTTTACCATTAATTGTGAATCATGAACCATATTATTACTTTGTTTTATTTTAGTATGAGTAGCTAAACGTTCAGTCTAGGGTCGATGGAACCAATTGTTGGATGAAGTTTTTAACTCTATTCTGATACAATCGAGCCGTGTTTTTTCTATGATTGTTCAACTATGTTTTGTATTGTGATTAATTGGATGAGCCCTTGATTAATCGTGTCTAAGTGCCTTTTATTGCTTGAGAAAGAATACTTGGTTAGATTGTTGTTGAACAACACTACTTTTGGGTAATTGAAGAGATTAATTACTTGAATTTAAAAGTGGGTTTAGAAATAACGAAGCTTTGGTGAGATAATTCTGAGTTGCATAAATTGTTAGCTAGAGTAGTTCGAAAGAATGCTTCTAGTAAATTATCGTAATTGATCGAGAGATGATTACGGTAGCCCATAACTCATAATCCTCATTGAATATTACGGCGTGATTATAGCTAAAGAGTTAAGAATTAATCCGGTAATTGGAGGAATCAATACGCTAGATCTTTCTACCCTTGGATTCATCTTTATTCTTGATTATTGTTAGTTTTATCATTATTTTACTTTAGCTAAATAAATTCCACTGGTTATTGATAAAAATCTTACATCCGAAAATTGTCTAAGCTTGTTATTAGCATTATTAAGAGTTATAGGAAATAGGTTAGTTACATGTGGATTCGGCTCCGGACTTAAACCGGATTATATTTGCAGCGACCACTTTGTCCTTTTTTTAAGGAATAGTTGGGCGTGATCAAATTTTGGCGCCGTTTGCCGGGGAATTAACGGTGTTATTTATTACAAGTTAGAAGAATTTCTAGGATTTTTAGTTTAGACCAATTTTCTACGGTGTTATAAACTTTTCCATTGAAATTCTCACGTTTGAACTCTCCTGTGACTCAGGTGTATTCCTGGAAGCTCTTCGCGGACTAGTGAACTTTTTGAAGGACTCTCAGACCCCGAGAAAACATTCAGGGCATTAAATCGTGCCAGCAAGAAGAACAAACAGCCACAACAAAAACACCAACTCGAAATTGAAATAGACAACGTGGATGACATCGAAGCAAACAACCTGGTTGATCCGAATAATGGAGTGGTGGAACCTCTTGTGCTAGAAGCTGCTCTTTATGATTGGGAACAACCAACTGCTGAGAACCTGTCCACCGCCATTACTGTGCCCCAGATATAAGCGGAGACATTCCAGATCACCAACAACATCCTGCATCTGTTGCAGAATAAGGGACTGTTCTCCGGATCACACATTGAAGACCCACAACAACACTTGAAAAATTTCTTGTCAATTTGTGTGACCCCGGAAGCCATTAAACTGCTACTGTTTCTGTTCACAGTGACTGGAGAGGCTCAGACTTGGCTGAATTCGCTCCCAATAAATTCCATTGCCACTTGGGAGGAATTAGTCAAGCAGTTTCTAACAAGTTCTATCCTCCCAACAAGACTGCAAGGCAGATTGATGAGATATTGCAGTACAAGCAGAAACCTATTGAAACCTTGCAAGAAACATGGGGAAGGTTCAAAGGGATGCTAGTGAAGTGTCCACACCATGGCATTCCAGACCAGATGCTTGGCCAGAGATTCTACATGGGTTTGGCAGACAATTTGAAAGCTAATGTAGACGCTTCAGCTGGGGGTGCATTTCTGAGCAAGACATTCACAGAGTGCAATATTCTTCTCGATAAGATGGCTCAGAATTCAGGCTGCATGACGAGAGGTACGATCCTGACACCAATAGTGCATTTTGTCCTTCTTGACCCAAACAATTCACATGCAGAGAACATAGCCACGCTCATGACTCAGATGAGTATACTGACAAAGAAGATTGACGAGATGGGTACAAAGCAAGTGCATATTGTTGATACAACAAATGGAGGATTGTGTTCCCCTTGCATTAATCAGTCTTATGTGTGCTCATGGAGTGGAGAAAGTGAGAACCAGGTCAGAGAGGACATGAACCCTATTTACTATGGAAGTAGGACGCTTAGTGGTGCACATCTGAACTACAGTGTCACGGAAAAGGAAATGCTCGCTGTAGTGTTTGCCTTCGACAAATTCAGGTCGTACTTAATTGGCTAAAAAATTATTGTTTATACTGACCATGCAACAATTAGGTACTTGATAGAAAAGAAGGAGTCAAAGCCACGCTTGATTTGCTGGGTTCTGTTGCTACAAGAATTCGACCTGGAAATCCGTGATAGAAGGGGACGGACAACCAAGTGGCGGACCACCTCTCGAGGTTGGAAGGAGCAGAAAAGAGAAGGGAGGTTGAAGATATCACTGAGACATTTCCGGATGAGCAGTTCCTTGATGTGACAATGGAGGAGGCACCATGGTATTTTGATATTGCTAATTACTTAGTGAGTGGTATTATACCTTATGACCTCTCCTCAATTCAAAAGAAAAAGTTCTTCCGTGATTGTCATGCTTATTACTGGGATGAACCTCTACTGTTTAAGATATGTGTTGATAACATGATCCGGAGGTGTATCCCCGAGCAAGATCAACCTTTTTTTTTGCAGGCTTGCCATGCTTCACCATATGGTGGACACTTTGGAGGAATCCGGACAACAGCAAAGGTGTTGGAATCGGGATTGTATTAGCCTACACTGTTCAAGGATGCCCATGCTTGGGTCAAAAGATGTGATGAATGCCAAAGGACAGGAAACATATCCCGCTGTCATGACATGTCAATGACCACAATTCAAGAGCTGGAGGTGTTTGACATGTGGGGGATTGACTTCATGGGTCCATTCGTCATCTCATAGGTAACAAATATATATTGGTTGTAGTTGACTATGTCTCCAAGTGGGTTGAAGCGGTGGCTCTCCCAACCAATGATGCAAAAGGGGTGATAAGTTTCCAAAAGAAAAACATCTTTACACCTTTTGTCACCCTGAGAGCTATAATCAATGATGGTGGCTCTCATTTTTGCAATAGAGCGTTCACACACCTGTTGGAGAAGTATGGAGTTCGCCACAAGGTAGACTCACTATACCACCCACGAACAAGCGGCAAGTTGAAGTGTTCAATAGGGAGATTAAAAGTGTCCTTACAAAAACAGTGAATGCAACAAGGACCGATTGGGCGAAGAAGCTGGATGAAGCATTGTGGGCATACCACACAACCTTCAAAACACCAATTGGTATGTCACCAACAAGTTGGTGTTTGGAAAGGCATGCCACCTTCCGGTAAAGCTCAAACATAAAGCATTATGGGCATTACGGCAGCTGAATTTAGATATGGAGACAGCGGGCACCAACAAAGTCACTGGGTTGCATGAGCTAGAGGAATTCAGGTTCCAGGCAATAGAGAGTGCTAGACTATACAAAGAAAGGATGAAACTGATGCATCATAAGCACATTTTGGATCGGAACTTCAAACCCGGAGATCTAGTGTTGCTATATAACTCAAGATTGAGTTGTTTTACGGGTAAGTTGAAGTCCCGGTGGTCAGGACCCTTCAGAGTGGTGCAAATGTTCTCAAGTGGAGCTTTGGAGATTAAATCAGAAGATGGGACAAACAAGTTCACGGTGAATGGGAAGAGGTTGAAACATTACCTTGGAATGGCCGAAGATAAAGGGGATAGAGTGGTAATAACTTTGGAAGAGCCCCAGGACACGAATGAAGAGTGATTATTAGAGCCTGCGTCATGCCGCGACATTAAATCAGGCGCTTCCTGGGAGGCAACCCATGTTTTGTTGTAATTCGTTATTCCGCGACGTTAAATCAAGCGCTTCTTGGGAGGCAACCCATGATCTTCTTTTGTGTTTCTTTTGTTTTGTTGTTGTGTTTGATGTAAACGATACTAACCAGGCTATTAGTGTGCAGGGAAAGATTTGTGTACATCAGGAGGAGTCAGGGTCAAAAGCTGACCCTAGAGAGATAAAAATTGAAGAAAACATTAAAAAATTGCGGAGTGCCGAACCGTGACCGCGGTCCCAACCGCGGACCTGGACGCGGTGATTAAGGGAGTCATTATTTTGGTCACCGCGACTGCGGTCCCAATCGCGGACCAGGCGTGGTGTTTCAACGGTGTTCTGCCCAGCGTCTACGACCGCGGACGCGACAGCGGAGCTGGGCGCGGTCAGGGCAATTCGCCAGGTAAGTATTTTTTTAATTTTCTTTTCTTTTTCTAAACCCCACTTAACATAAAACACCCCACCCCACCTGAACTCCCCTCTCACTTTCCCCATTCCCTTTCCCCTTCTCCTATTCTAACTCTCCCTCTCCCCCCTCAAAATCCCTAAACACACGCCCCCGTTCCCCCATCCTCCCCCTCTCACCAAAATCTCTCCTTCTTCCTTTTCCTCTAATAACAAGCTCTCACCTCCATCGTTCAAGAATATCAAGTAAGTTCATGATTTCTCTCTCCCTTTTTAATTTGTTTCTTTTCTCTCTTGTAGTTTATTTTTAGATTTTTTTAGAAATTTTGGAGTAAATGTGTCTTCTTTTTAGTATAGAATGGGCAGGTAAAATCATGAATCTCTTGTGTTATAAGTAGATTGTGGTTGATTTTGGAGGATTTGTAACTCGATGGGGTTATTTGTGCTAAATTGTAGCCATATGCACACTAGGTATTTGTTGAATTACCCGAATGAGCTTTAAATGTTATTATGACCATGGTGCGGGTGAAGTTTGAGTAACCGCCCTGGGTTCACATAAATCACACCCTTACTAATGGTGGCACTTATTTTTTCAGGTATCATGAATCCCTCCAAGAAGAGACGTTCCATATGATACTCGGCCAGTGGACCGGGAGGTCTTTCTAGAGCTCGGGCACATGCTAGCTCGAGCCAGTTTGACAGTAGCCAGTTTGTGTCCAGAAAATCCCAGGAGAGGTTTAGTGTGAAGGCGAAAAATAAGCATGTGGCCGAAAGGGCCATTGACAGGGCAGCTCTTCAGGTGGAAAGCCCAAACATGTACCGGGAATTGTTGCAATGTTGGCTCCAAATATTCTTTGAGGAGCCGGAGGATGGCAGTATGATGCTGTTTAGAGAATTTTATGAAATTTTCCCGGAGCATGAGAATCAGGTTGTCACAGTGTAACGACCCGACCGGTCGTTTTGTGTCATCGGACCCCGTTCCCCTAAATGAAACTTTCCATAGCGGCCTTTTATGATTTATTACTTGCGGGAACTGGTGGTCCGGGATTCGGGGGTGTTTAGAGTGCTATAGGAACAATTGGTTCCTTAAGGTTGGCCTTTAAGGCCAAGTTTGACTTCGGTCAATATTTTGGGCAAACGACCTCAGAATCGAGTTTTCTCAGTTCCGGTAGCTTCGTATGATGATTTTGAACCAGGGCGTATGTTCGGAATGGGTTTCTGATTACCCGGGAGCATTTCGGCGCCAATATTGAAATAAGAAGTTCCTTAAGTTCCTATTGTGGTTTTGGACGTGTTTTTGTGTTATCGAGGTCCGAATGGAACTCTGAGACTGGGAATAGTTCTGTTATGTCATTTATGACTTACCTGCAAAATTTGGTGTTATTCCGAGTAGTATAGGTCGGTTCGGCGCATAGTTAGCGAAGTCTAGAAAACTTAAAGTTCCTAAATTTGGTTCTTGGGGTTTTGAGGTGTGATTTTGAGTTTTAACGTTGTTTTGGGTGTTCCGAAGGATCGAGCGAGTCCGTATTATGATTTGGGACTTTTTGGTATATTTGGACTAGGGTTCGGGTGGGCCAGGGGCCTCCCGGGCACCCAACAAGGCTAAAAACAGCTAAAATAGCTCTAGTGCACCTGATCTAGTGTGACCGCAGGTGCGGTTGTCCAGTCGCAGGTTCGGGACCGCTCCTGCGGTCCCAAGCATCGCAGTGCGACCCTAGGTGAGGTCCCCCTTCCTCGCAGGTGCGGACAAAAGTCCACATGAGCGGAACCGCTGGTGTGGCCATCCCTCCGCAGGTGCGAACCCAAACCTTCCTGTCCAGTCTCGCAGATGTGAGCCCCAGCTCGCATGCGCGAGACCGCAGGTGCGGTCCCCGAGCCGTAGGTGCGGAATCCCTGTAGGCCAGGCAGTATATATTCTTCTAAACTCGAGATTTCACCCCCTTCATTCATTTCCCTCCACCATTAGAGTCTTGTGAGCTTGGGGAGAGCACATCACGACCTAATTACTGTCAAGGTGAGTTAATTCCACTTCAACACTAGTTTAATTCATGATTTTCTAGCTAAATTCACTACTAAATCATTGAAAAGTCAAGAATTGGGTAATAATTTAGGGTTCTTGAGAAATTGGTGATTATGCATTTATTGCTATAAATTCAAGTAGAAATCATGTATTAACGATCCTTAGGCTTCGGGTGAGCGATTCCTCCGTGAGTTTTCGGAATTCGAGCGTGCGGGCCCGGTGTTGGATTTTGGAAATTCTTCAAGAATGTTGAGTTATTGAATAAGTAGGATAGTNAATTCGAGCGTGCGGGCCCGGGGTTGGATTTTGGGAATTCTTCAAGAATGTTGAATTATTGAATAAATAGGATAATTTCCCTACTTTGAGCATGCATTGATGTCATTGTACCATATTTGGCTAGTTGCGAGTCCTCGGGTGTAGAGTTCGGAGTTCGGGCGCATCCTTGGTCCGCGGGGTAGATTCGACACGAGGTGAGTCTCCTTTCTAACCTTGTAAGAGGGAATTGTCCCCATAAGTGTTATATATGCTGTGTGTAATTGTTTTGGGGGATACGTGCGTACTAAGTGACGAGAGTCCGTACGTAGCGACTATCATGCTATGTCAGGTGGTTTTAGGGCTCACAAGCATGTCTCTATGTGCCTTATATGTATCTTTGGGTGTTCTTTGAGCTTCCTATTGCTTTTGAATTGATATGGAAATGTGGAAAGTTGCACTTGAACTCCCAGTTGATTAATCCCTGTTACAGGTATAGCCCCTACTGAGTTATTGATAGTTCGGTATATATATATATATGTGCGTACGAGAGTCAGCACTCGAATCGCAGGTATGATTCGCGATCGAGGGAAGCTTTATGGTAATTGTATATAAGTGTGTCAGCACTCGAATCGCAGGAATGATTCGCGATCGAGGGAAGCTTTATGGAAATTGTATATAAATGTGTTAGCACCCGAGTCGCAGGTATGATTTTCGAGCGGGGGAAGCTTTACGTCTATTCAGTGTCTAGATATTTCCTAATGACTCCGGCCGGTTGTCTTATCCTTGTGTGTGCTTGGCTATTTGGTACTATTTCCATTGATATTGACTGACAGATATTTGGGGGGAAAAGGAAAGTGTACATTGTTGCTTATTTTCAGTAGTTTCCTGGATTTCTGTATTTGATAGGTATCTGCTGCCTATTGTCTCATATGTCTACTGCATTTCGTTATATCTTGTTATGTATTATTACTGTTGGACCTTAGTGAGTTTCATGTCGACCTCTCGTCACTACCTCTTCGAGGTTAGGCGGGATACTCACTGGGTACATATATATTTATGTACTCATGCTACACTTCAATACTTAATTGTACAAGTTCTGAGGCTGGTGTTTCTGATTATCCAACCGGAGCTTGACGTATATTCTGGACCTGACTCCACGGTGAACTACCTCCCATTGCGATTCTCAGCAGTGCTATGGAGTTATCTTTTTGTTCATTTCTATCTACTTCTCTCAGACAACAGTACAGTTTGTATAATCTTTTGTACATTCTACTAGTTCGCCTGTTGACTTGTGACACTAGTTCCTGGGACACACATAGTAGACTCTTTATTTTGGGACTGTACATATATTTTATCATGATCATTGTGTCTTTATTTACTTAAGTTGATTATTGTTTCCGCTTTTATTTAAATGATCTAAGCTTAAAACTTTTGGGAATACGTGGGGTTGGTATGTTAAACAAGGAAAATCTCACTAGTAAACAATTGTTGGCTTGCCTGACTCCGGTGTTGGGCACCATCATGACCTGTGTCAGATTTTGGATCAGACAACATGGTATCAGAGCACTAGGTTCACGTAAGTCTCACGAGTCACGGGAAGACCCAGTAGAGTCTTGCGAATCGGTACGGAGACGTCTGTACTTATCTTCAGGAGGCTACAGGGTGTTAGGAAAACTCTCTTTATTTATATTCTATAGTGCAATCGGTGATGTACTTAAACTCATTCTTCTATTCTCTCATAGATGGTGAGGACGCGCGCATCCGATGTTATTTATCCGGGAGATGCCGCAATCACCGCCGCACGAGGTCGTGGTAGAGGCAAGGGAAGGGCACCGGCCTGAGGTAGGGGACGAGGGCATCTAGAGCTATTCCAGTTGCACCACCAGAGGATCCCATCTTAGAGGAGCAGGACGAGAGGTGCCTCCAGTAGATCCTGCTCCAGCGGACTTCATGACAGCGCCAGGCTTTCGGGAGGCTATGGGCCGTATGATGAGATTCATGGACACCATGTCCCAGTATGGTTTATTTCCAGCAGATCCTGCCACTTCACAGGCGGGAGGGGGAGTCCAGACCCCTACCGTCAAGGCCAAAGGACAGGCAACTGCAGCACATCACACCCCAGGTACACTGCCCATGGGTGGTACCCAGCCTGTAGTAGCAGCACCGGAGCCCAGACCAGCTGCGGATGGCAATCAGCAGAAGATGTTAGACAGATGGACTCGATTGCGCCCTTCAGTCTTTGGGGGTGAGCGAGGTGAGGATGCCCAGGACTTCATTGATTGGTGCAAGGATAGACTGCACAACATGGGGATCCTAGCGTTCCATGGAGTGGATTTCACCACATTCCAGTTAGAGGGCAGAGCTCGTAGGTGGTGGCAGTCTTATATTCTCAGCAGGCCAGCAGATTCTCCTACTGTCACTTGGGAGTAGTTCACAATGATTTTCTTGGACAGATATATTCCACCCTCTGAGAGGGAAGAGCTGCGGGGTCAGTTTGAGCGGTTCGAGCAGGGGCAGATGTACGTGACAGCTTATGAGGCCAGATTTTTAGAGCTGTCACGCCATGCACTTATGATATTACCCACCGATGTTGAGAGAGTGCAGAGGTTTTTAGTAAGGTTGCATCCAGGTATTAGATCCACCATGGCTCGAGAGGTGGAGATGGGTACTCCTTATCAGCTCGTAGTGGAGATTGCTCGCAGGATCGAGGGCTATCAGTCGAGGAGCAGGGAGCAGGGTCAGCAGGATAAGAGGGCTAGGTTTTCAGGAGATTTCAGGGATGCCCCAGCTAGGAGCAGAGGTCGCTTTGGGGGTGGTCAGCCCAGCAAGCCTTCTTATTCAGCACCTCCACCACCTTCCGAGGTGTTCCAGTTAGGCCCCAGTTCAATACCATGCCAGAGCGCTCCTACCGTCCTCCAGCTATTCAGAGTTCTCCTAGTGGTTACCCCAGTTGCTAGAGATCCTCCAGTTCCTATTTCAGTGTTATGCTTGAGGGTTCACATCGCTCTCCGTCCATTCATGATTCTTCTTCTTCGGGACAGCAGGATATGTCACATGTGAGGTGTTACGAGTGTGGGGATCTGGGCCATGTGAGGAGGTCTTGTCCCAGGTTTCGGGGCAAGACAGTGCAGCAAGGTTATCATCCTATGAGTTCAGCACCAGCAGTCTGGCCACCTAGAGGTGGAGGACAGGTCGGCAAGGGTCGTCCTAGAGGTGGAAGCAAGTCAGGGGGAGGTCAGGCAACTCCTGTTCACTCCGGTGGGGCTCAGTCTTCAGGTGCTCCAGCCAAATTTTATGCTATTCCGGCCAGATCAGATGCAGTGGCCTCAGACGTCATGATCACAGGTATTATCTCAGTATGTGGTAGAGAGGCTTCAGTATTGTTTGATCAAGGATCCACTTATTCATATGTTTCAGCACTATTTGCTCATTTTCTAGATGTCCCTCGTGAGTCATTGGGTTCTCCTATATATGTGTCCACTCCTGTGGGCGACTCTGTGGTGGTAGACCGGGTCTATCGGTCTTGTGTGATCACCTTCTGTGGGTTCGAGACCAGAGCTGACCTTTTATTGCTCGACATGGTTAATTTTGAGGTTATTCTAGGCATGGATTGGCTATCTCCTTATCATATCGTGCTTGATTGCCATGCTAAAACAGTTACTTTAGCCATGCTCGAGTCCCCTAGGCTGGAGTGGAGAGGTTCCTCAGTTAGTACAGCCAGCCAGGTTATTTCATTCATGAAGGCTGGACATATGGTCGAGAAGGGTTGCTTGGCTTACCTTGCTTATGTGCGGGACACCACCGCCGAGCCCTGACTATTGATTCAGTGCCAATTGTTAGAGAGTTTGCTAATGTGTTTCCTACAGACCTTCCAGGCATGCCTCCAGATCGAGATATTGATTTTTACATTGAGTTAGCTCCAGATACTCAGCCTATTTCCATTCCCCCGTACCGTATGGCCCCTAAGGAGTTGAAGGAGTTGAAGGAGCAACTAGAGGAGTTGTTGGCTAAGGGGTTCATCAGGCCGAGTGTGTCGCCGTGGGGTGCTCCAGTCCTATTTGTGAAGAAGAAGGATGGGTCTATGCGGATGTGTATTGATTACCTCCAGTTGAACAAGGTTACCATTAAGAAAAAGTATCCCTTGCCGCGCATCGATGATTTGTTTGACCAGTTAAAGGGTGCTCATGTGTTTTCTAAGATTGATTTGTGATCGGGGTATCATCAGTTGAGGATTCGGACTTCAGATGTTCCGAAGACTGCTTTTCGTACGAGATATGGCCATTACGAGTTCCTGGTGATGTCCTTTGGCTTGACTAATGCCCCAGCAGCATTCATGGATTTGATGAATAGGGTGTTCAGGCCGTATATTGATTCCTTCGTCATTGTCTTCATTGATGACATTTTGATTTACTCACGTAGCCTGGGGAAGCACGAGCAACATTTGAGAGTTGTGCTCCAGACTTTGCGAAAGCAGAAGCTATAAGCTAAGTTCTCCAAGTGTGAGTTTTGGTCGGGTTCCGTGGCATTTTTGGGGCATGTGGTATCCGGAGAGGGTATCAAGGTTGATCCTCAGAATATCGAGCCAGTTCAGAGTTGGTCGCGTCCTACTTCAGCTACAGAGATCAGGAGATTTTTGAGCCTAGCAAACTATTATCCCGATTTGTGGAGGGTTTCTCTTCTATTGTAGCTCCATTGACTAGATTGACTCAGAAGAATGCCCCGTTTCGATGGTCTGACGAGTGTGAGGCGAGCTTTCAGAAGCTCAAGATAGCATTGTCCTCAGCACCACTTCTAGTATTGCCTTCCGGTTCTGGGATGTACACAGTATATTGCAACGCTTCACGTGTTGGCTTGGGGTGTGTATTGATGCAAAAGGGGAGAGTTATTGCTTATGCTTCACGCTAGCTGAAGGTTCATGAGAAGAATTACCCTGTGCACGATTTGGAGTTGGCGGTGATTGTTCACGCTCTTAATATTTGGAGGCACTACTTGTATGGACTTCCTGTGAGGTTTATACATACCACCGTAGCTTGCAGCACTTGTTCAAACAGAAGGATCTTAATTTGAGGCAGCACAGATGGCGTGAGTTGTTGAAAGATTATGATATCACCATTCTTTATCACTCGGGCAAGGCAAATGTGGTAGTAGATATTTTCAGCAAGAAGGCGGAGAGTATGGGTAGCTTGGCTTATATTGCAGCAGAGGAGAGATCTCTAGCCTTGGACATTCATTCCTTGGCCAATCGCCTTATGAGGTTAGACCTTTCAGAGCCTCGTCGAGTTTTAGCACATGTGGTTGCTCAGTCTTTGTTATTGGGAGAGATTAAGGCCCGACAGTTCTATGATTCGTGCTTAGCAGAGCTTCGGGAGACAGTGGTTCAGGGTAGGGACAAGGAGGCTACTATTGGTGAGGATGGTGTTCTGAGACTTCAGGGCCGCTTATGTGTTCCTAATGTTGTTGGCCCGAGGGAGAGGATTCTAGAGGAGGCACACAGTTCTCGGTATTTTATTCATCCTGGTGCTACGAAGATGTATCATGACTTGAAGTAGCATTTCTTGTGGAGGCGGATGAAGAAGGACATTGTGGAGTATGTGACTAGGTGTCTTAATTGCCAGCAGGTGAAGTATGAGCACCAGAGGCCAGGAGGCCTACTTCAGCAGATGCCCATTCCTGAGTGGAAATGGGATCGCATCGCTATGGACTTCGTGGTTGGGTTGCCCGGGACTTTGCGGAAGGTGGACGCGGTTTGGGTCATTCTGGATAGATTGACCAAATCGGCGCATTTCATTCCAGTAGCTACTACATATACTTCTGAGAGGTTGGCCCAGATCTACATTTGAGAGATAGTCCGGTTGCATGGCGTGCCAGTGTCCATTGTATCATATCGAGGTCCTCAGTTCACCTCGCATTTCTGGAGAGCATTGCATAGTGAGATGGGCACCCAGATATGCCTCAGCACAACATTTCACCCTCAGACTAATGGTCAGTCGGAGCGTACAGTTCAGATATTGGAGGACATGCTCAGGGCATGTGTGATTGACTTCGGAGGTCAGTGGGACTAGTTCTTGCCTTTGCCCGAGTTTGCTTACAATAATGGTTATCAGTCCAGCATTGAGATGGCACCATTTGAGGCTTTGTATAGTCAGCGATGTCGTTCTCCTATCGGGTGGTTTGAGCCTGGCGAGGCTAAGTTATATGGCACCAACCTGGTGAGGGATGCCTTGGAGAAAGTGAAGTTGATTCAGGAGAGGGTCCGTACAGCACAGTCTAGACAGAAGAGTTACGCGGATCAGAGGGCGCGTGATGTATCATTTATGGAGGGAGATAGGGTCCTGTTGAATGTCTCACCTATGAAGGATATTATGAGGTTTGGGAAGAAGGGCAAGCTGAGCCCGAGGTTTATAGGTCCATTCCAGGTGTTGAGGCGAGCTGGGGAGGTTGCTTATGAGCTGGCCTTGCCTACTAGTTTTTCATGTGTCCATGCTCTGTAGGTACCACGCCGACTTCTCCCACGTGGTTGATTTCAGCACTATTCAGTTAGATGAGAAGTTGTGCTACGAAGAGGAGCCAGTTGCTATTATTGATAGGCAGGACCGCCATTTGAGGTCCAAGAGAGTTTCTGCCGTGAAGGTCCAGTAGAGGGGTCATCCAGTTGAGGAGGCGACCTTGGAGTCCGAGCAGGACATGCGGAGCAGATATCCACACATATTCAGCACTTCAGGTATGATTCTAGACCCGTTCGGGGACGAACGTTTGTTTAAGAGGTGGAGAATGTAACGACCCGACCGGTCATTTTGCGTTATCGGACCCCGTTCCCCTAAATGGAACTTCCCATAGTGGCTTTTTATAATTTATGACTTGCGGGAACTGGTGATCCGAGATTCGGGGGGTGTTTAGAGTGCTAAAGGAACAATTGGTTCCTTAAGGTTGGCCTTTAAGGCCAAGTTTGACTTCGGTCAACATTTTGGGCAAACAACCTCAGATTCGGGTTTCGTCGGTTCCAGTAGCTTCGTATGATGATTTTGGACCAGGGCGTATGTTCGGAATGGGTTTCTGATGACCTGGGAGCATTTCGACGCCCAATATTGAAATAAGAAGTTCCTTAAGTTCCTATTGTGGTTTTGGACAATTTTTTGTGTTATCAAGGTCCGAACGGAATTTTGAGATCGGGAATAGTTCCGTTATGTCATTTATGACTTGCCTGCAAAATTTGGTGTCATTCCGAGTAGTATAGGTCGGTTCGGCGCGTTGTTAGCGAAGTCTAGAAAACTTAAAGTTCCTAAGTTTGGTTCTTAGGGTTTTGAGGTGTGATTTTGAGTTTTAGCGTTGTTTTGGGTGTCCCAAAGGCTCGAGCGAGTCCATATTATGATTTGGGACTTGTTGGTATATTTGGACGAGGGCTCGGGTGGGCCCAGAGGCCTCCCAGGCACTCAACGGGGCTAAAAACCAGCTAAAATAGCTGCTGGTGCACCTGATCTGGTGTGACCGCAGGTGCGGTCGCCCAATCGCAGGTGCGGGACCGCACCTGCGGTCCCAAGCATCGCAGGTGCGACCCCAGATGAGGTCTCCCTTCCTCGCAGGTGCGGACAAAATTCCGCAGGAGCAGAATCGCTGGTGCGGCCATCCCTCCGCAGGTGCGAACCCAGCCCTTCCCGTCCAGTCCCGCAGGTGCGAGCTCCAGCTTGCAGGTGCGGTCCCCGAGCCCCGAGCCGCAGGTGCGGAATCCCTGTAGGCCAGGCAGTATATATTCTTTTAAACTCGGGATTTCACCCCCTTCGTTCATTTCCCTCCACCATTAGAGTCTTGTGAGCTTGGGGAGAGCACATCACGACCTAGCTACTGTCAAGGTGAGTTAATTCCACTTCAACACTAGTTTAATTCATGATCTTCTAGCTAAATTAACTACCAAATCATTGAAAAGTCAAGAATTGGGTAATAATTTAGGGTTCTTGACAAATTGGTGAATTACCCATTTATTGCTATAAATTCAAGTAGAAATCATATATTAAGGATCCTTAGTCTTCGGGTGAGCGATTCCTCCATGAGTTTTCGGAATTCGAGCGTGCGGGCCCGGGGTTGGATTTTAGGAATTCTTCAAGAATGTTGAATTATGAATAAATAGGATAATTCCCTACTTTGAGCATGCATTGATGTCATTGTACCATATTTGGCTAGTTGCGAGTCCTCGGGTGTAGAGTTCGGAGTTCGGGCACATCCTTGGTCCGCGGGGTAGATTCGACACGAGGTGAGTCTCCTTTCTAACCTTGTAAGAGGGAATTGTCCCCATAGCTATTATATATGTTGTGTGTAATTGTTTTGGGGGCTACGTGTGTACTAAGTGATGAGAGTCCGTACGTAGCGACTATCATACTATGTCTGGTAGTTTTAGGGCTCACAAGCATGTCTCTATGTGCCTTATATGTATCTTTGGGTGTTCTTTGAGCTGCCTATTGCTTTTGAATTGATATGGAAATGTGGAAAGTTGCACTTGAACTCCCAGTTGATTAATCCCTATTACAGGTATAGCCCCTACTGAGTTATTGGTAGTTCGGTATATATATATGTGCGTACGAGAGTCAGCACTCTAATCGCAGGTATGATTCGTGATCGAGGGAAGCTTTATGATAAATTGGTATAAGTGTGTTAACACTCGAATCGCAGTTATGATTCGCGATCGAGGGAAGCTTTATGGTAATTGTATATAAGTGTGTCAGCACTCGAATCGCAGGTATGATTCGCGATTGAGGGAAGCTTTATGGAAATTGTATATAAATGTGTCAGCACCCGAGTCGCAGGTATGATTCGCGAGCGGGGGAAGCTTTACGTCTATTCAGTGTCTAGATATTTCCTTATGACTCCGGCCGGTTGTCTTACCCTTGTGTGCGCTTGACTATTTGGTATTGTTTCCATTGATATTGACTCTATAGATATTTGGGGGAAAAAGGAAAGTGTACATTGTTGCTTGTTTTCAGTAGTTTCCTGGATTTCTGTATTTGATAGGTATCTGTTGCCTACTGTCTCATATGTTTACTGCATTTCGTTATATCCTGTTATGTATTATTACTGTTGGACCTTAGTGAGTGCCATGTCGACCTCTCGTCACTACCTCTTCTAGGTTAGGCAGGATATTCACTGGGTACATATATATTTATGTACTCATGCTGCACTTCTGTACTTAATTGTACAGGTTCTGAGGCTAGTGTTTCTAGTTATCCGACCGGATCTTGACGTATATTATGGACCCGAATCCACGGTGAGCTGCCTCCCTTGGCGATTCTCAGCAGTGCTATGGAGTTATCTTTTTGTTCATTTATGTCTATTTCTCTCAGACAGCAGTACAGTTTGTATAATCTTTTGTATATTCTACTAGTTCGCCTGTTGACTTATGACACTAGTTCCTGGCACACACATAGTGGACTCTTTATTTTGGGACTGTATATATATTTGATCATGATCATTGTGGATGTATTTACTTAACTTTATTAATGTTTTCGCTTTTATTTAAATGATCTAAGATTAAAACTTTTGGGAATACGTGGGGTTGGTATGTTAAACAAGGAAAATCTCACTAGTAAACAACTGTTGGCTTGCCTGACTCCGGTGTTAGGCGCCATCACGACCTGTGTCGGATTTTGGGTCGTGACACACAGTGCGCCAAAACAGAGTGGATGCTTCACGCGAGGCCATCAGACGAGTGTACAGGTTTCCAGCCTTCGAGGAGGCTGAAGATTTTTACCAGTCATACCAAAAAAGGCCTGTCACTTAGAACCTCTTCATGCAAACCATCTGTGTGCCAGACAAGGAATTAGTATGGGTTAAACCTATGTGCACCCTGAACTCATCCTCCCTCACTTGGGAGGCAAAGTGTTGGATGACTGTCTTCAACAGTCGTCTTCTTCCATCGAGCAACACCACTGATGTCAATGGGCCTCGGGCAACAGCGATATGGTGTTTTGGGAATGGCCATGATTTTGATGTGGCCGGCTTATCCAGGAAGAAATGTTCATCCTATCAACCGAGAAGAAGTATGGATTCTACTTTCCTTCTCTGGTCACCAAACTGTGCAGAGCGGCAAGAGTTCCTGAGAACCCCAACATGGATGGGTTGGTGCCAAAGGAGGCCGCATTTAGGGCAACCAAAGTAACCATTGGGAAAGACCCGAGGGCACCTGGAGCTGCTCAAAGCGACACCTCGGATGAGTCGGATGATGATGATGATGATGGTCAGGAGGAGGGAATGCATGCCTCACCCCCACAGGTGCAGATTTATGATGAGGCAGGCCCATCTCAAGCCCGCCGGAGTACCCACCTGACATCTCTAGAGCAGGAAATGTCTGGGCTGCGCACCTCGGTCACGGACCTGGGCACTAGAGTTGATGCTCTGGCTACTCGAAGTGCAAAATCTGAGAAGAAGATTATGGGTTGGCTGAGGCCGCTAGGGCGAGCTTGTCGCCTCGATCCTGGCACTGTCTCCGATCAGGACTGAGTACAATGGAAGTCCCCTTACCTTTATCTGCTTTAATTTATTTGACATGGGGACATGCCAATTTTTAAGTGTGGGGTGGGGAATGATGTGTATGTTGTTGTTGTCTATGTATATATTTGATTGGTAGTTTACTTGGTTAACTTCGACTTGACCCGACGATGGACACCACTCGACGGGTTTCTTGACAGACTAAAGTCGAACAAAAAAAAAATTTGGTTTTGTAGTAGTGTATCAACTCACCCTTGGTTTTTCTTTAAACCATGGTTCTTTTCCAAGGGTTTTTATTTGAACCGGGTGTAGTTAGTTTTTTTCATTTTTAGTTAGGAACTTATGGGCTAGGAAAGAATTGAAATAGGATCCCTTAACTCCATGGTGCCTTGAATATAAACTACTCCAGTGTTACACTTAGGCTCATTAGTTGACTCAAGCGAGAAAGCCTTATAATGTGTTTTCTTGATTTGGCTTAAGTACCCTGAGCGTAGTGTCTGATTATCCAAACTGAATTGAGTCTTGTGTCATGTGTGAGTGAGGATTTGTGTATTCCGTGCTAACGTTTAACGCCTAGAACTTGCCCTATGTGTTTGCAAAGCGAAATGGTAGTCTTATTTGGTCTAGGAAGTGATATAGGCATTCCTTTGTTGAACCCTATCTATACATGTTCCATCCACCTAATTGTATATACCATAGTTAACCCCTTTGAGCCTGTAATCCTGATTGTGGAAACCACATGACAAGCCTTAACCAATTTTTGAATTGTCCATCTATTTGAACTTTATCACTTCTTATAAGCACTTGAATTGTGATGAAATATGTAAAAGTTAAAGTGTGGGGTGGTTGGTTGGGCTTTTGAGTGGAACTGAGGAAATACGGATAAAGGTGCACGGTGTTGAAAATTAATACTAAAAGCCACCTGAACTGAAAAAAAAAGAGTTGTATTGTGTAAAGAATAAGTCTTTGATGGTGGTGGCTTTTGAGATAATTGTTCTTAAAGAAGCAGGGGGTATGGCATATTGATGTAAAGGCGGAATGGTGGTTTGACATAAGTATGGGATCAAATGTTGAAATAGATGCGTTAAAGTGTTTAGGGAGGTGTAGTCACTATTATATCCAAATATATCCTACCCGACCCGCAGCCTACATTACATCCAAATAAAGTCCTAATTGATCCTAGACTGAATGAGCTTGATTAGTAGAGTAGTACACCACGGGCAAGCATATGATGCATTTTCTGTGGCACAAGAATATTCTTTCTGAGGGTGAGCGAATTTTGTTTCTTTGAAGTCCTCAGTGTGTGCGAATTGTATTGATTATGACATAAGTTGCTTTCGTAGTGAGTAGGCACTTGACTCATGAAACAGAGGTAAGTCTGGACCTATGACTTAGAGTAAGTGAGCCAGTTAGGGACATTGCGCGGCTAGAGAGAGAGTCCACTCTTGAGGTGTGGATGTTACGCTAAGGTAGTTGCCCACTGAAGTTAGGCCTGTAGAGTGTGGTTTTGTTGTTCAAAGACACGCAACGTTTTAAGTGTGGGGTGTTGATAATAGCCTATATTATGCAATGTAGACACTATTTATACTCTAAATTAACCATACTTTATTGATGTTTAAATGATAAAAGATAACAAAATGCTCTAATTTAGATTTTTATGTTTTGCAGGAGCCACTCCAAGTTAGGAGGAAGATGAAGAGCGTTTTGGAATCAATTATGTACATACAAGGCCAATCAATGATAGCCCGGATGAAAAAGAGCAAGAAAAGGCAAAGAAAATGGTGAAATCCAGGTCCGCGACCTGGGCGCGATGAAACTCGGCACAAGACCGAAAGGTTGTGAATGACCGCGATCGAGTCCACGACCGCGGTCGGGGGTTTAGCAGCGAAGAACTTCAGGGGCTAAGGTGTAAATTCCTGGGCAATTAACCTAACCCTATAAGAACCCAAAACTCGCCCAAAAGTCAGTTTAAGCTTATTTTAGACTCAATTGGAGGCCAGAACAAGTGAGAGGAGATCAAGCCATCTTTAGAATTTTTATTTCTTCTTCTTTTTACCATTAATTGTGAATCATGAACCATATTATTGCTTTGTTTTATTTTAGTATGAGTAGCTAAATGTTCAGTCTAGGTTTGATGGAACCAATTGTTGGATGAAGTTTTTAACTCTATTCTGATACAATCGAGTCGTGTTTGTTCTATGATTGTTCAACTATGTTTTGTATTGTGATTAATTGGATGAGCCCTTGATTAATCGTGTCTAAGTGCCATGTGTTGCTTGAGAAAGAATACTTGGTTAGATTGTTGTTGAAAAATACCACTTTTGGGTAATTGAAGAGATTGATTACTTGAATTTAAAAGTGGGTTTAGAAATAACGAAGCTTTGGTGGGATAATTCTGAGTTGCATAAATTGTTAGCTAGAGTAGTTCGAAAGAATGCTTCTAGTAAATTCCCAAAATTGATTGAGAGATGATTACGGTAGACCATAACTCATAATACTCATAGAATATTACGGTGAGATTATAGCTAAGGAGTTAAGAATTAATCCGGCAATTGGGAAAATCAATGCCCTAGATCTTTCTACCCTTGGATTCATCTTTATTCTTGATTATTGTTAGTTTTGTCAACATTTTACTTTAGCTAAATAAATTCCACTGGTTATTGATAAGCATCTTGCATCTGAAAATTGTCTGAGCTTGCTATTAGCATTATTAAGAGTTGTAGGAAATATGTTAGTTCCCCATGGATTTGATTCCGGACTTAACCAAATTATACTTGCAGCGACCACTTTGTCCTTTTTATAAGGCATAGTTGGGCGTGATCATGTATTCGCTGTATTCGCGCTATTGTATTCATGAATACAACAACAAAAAGTGCCTAAAAATCAGGGTAGTCCAGTTGTACGCGCATGTATTCACATGTATTCGCGCCATGTATTCATGAATACAACAATAACAAGCGCTTAAAATCAGGGCAGTCCAGTTGTACGCGCATGTATTCACATTCATTCGCTGCTGTGTTCATGAATACAGTAATAAAAAGAGCCTAAAATTAGGACAATTCAGCTGTACGCGTGTATACACATGTATTCGCGCCATGTATTCATGAATACAACAGCAAAAAGCGTAAAAAATCAGGGCAGTCCAGTTGTACGCGCATGCATTCACATGTATTCGCGCTACTGTATTCATGAATACAACAGTAAAAAATGCCTAAAGTTAGGGAAGTCCGGATGTATGCGCATGTATTCACATGTATTCACACCGTGTATTCGTGAACAACTAATTTTTGACCCCACCCAAATTCTATACTATTTTAGTGTAAATATCTCTTTAGGGTCTAATCTTAAAAAAAAATATACAAAAATATTCGCATTCTTAGAGTGTGTGTGTGCATATATATATATATATATATATATATGGGTTCTTTTTATTAGAATTTTAATAAGTAAGCTATGATATTTTTCTTACTATAATTTAAACTATAGTGTAAATATTGGGTTCTCTTATTTATATAGTTTTTTTTAAAAAAAAGGTTTAAGAGTAAGTTGGTTAATATATATATATATAGACAATAAATTGCGTCGAGAAAATAAAATCAAGGCCGAAAAATATCGCAACAATCGTAGTATTTTATTTCAAATATTTGAGTGTTACAATCTCTATGAATCCTCTGATTCTTCTTTTCAACAGTAAATAAAAGAGCCTCCGAGCTTAATCTTGAATTTTATTTTAATGCAAGTGCTTGAAGCTTGATCTTGATCTTGACGTACTTTTAATCCAAGGGCTTGCAGCTTGGTCTTGAATCTTCGTCTTGATCTTTTAATCCTTAGGACACTTGAATGCTTGTAGCTTTTAGAGAAATTAGTGTCGTTTGATCCACGAGCTCCCTTTTGCTTCTTGTTATAACTTCTGGTCATTTTCTGAGTTATGAAGGCCCCTATTTATAGTTGTTGGAGGGAAGAGTTGTGATGAGAACAAACTCTTTCAGACCAATCAAATTGAAGTATGACATGGCCGTATTTGATTGGCCATAACATGCCACTTGCACACGTGGCGCGATTTCATTGGCCTTTTGATTTGACTTGACATGCCTTGTCATTTTGACATGTGGCATGATCCTATTTGCTCTTCCGTTTGACTTGGTGCGCCACGTCATTTGACACGTGGGCATCAATTTGGGCCTCTAGGAAGATGAAATCTTGGGCTTAATGAAGTGGGTTCATCGCTTTAGCCCAATTAAATGAGCTAGCCCAATGGATTAAGACTTATTTGTTTAATCCATATATATTGAAATTATATAATTAATTCAATTATATTAGCCCATAATATTTATTTGGACCAATATATCTTGAATTTTAAAATATAATCCAAATTCTTTTATGGATTTAGTTTTAATAAAATTTATATGCCTACAAATGCCCCCTACTTCAAGACTTGTCAAGGTTTTTTTTAACTTTTGAAGACTAGGCTTGAAGTATTCATTTAACAAATGTTTTAACTTTACTTTACACCTTTCTTGAAAATATCCAATTGGTCCATATGCAAAAACATGTTCTAGGATACAACTTGACAAGAATCAAAATATGAGGAATTGAGATTGTCCATGACAATTCACGTGTGTCCACTAAGATATGCTAGAATTAGCTATCTTTGATCACTGATCAAACATTTTATCTAGCACACTTTAATACAATCTTGTAAAAGAGATCTTACAAGATTGAGAACTTGTAATCTACTAGGAATTGAGTTACATTTTTAGAACCTTTCCATATGGGACCTGGGAGTCTGGAATCTACTAGGAATTGAGTTACACGAACTTTGAAATCCAACTTGAGTTCTAGTCGGATAAGGATAATTGGAGATTGTGGCCGCCTTACCAACTCTATCCCACATCGAACCCATATGTTCCAAAATACCTTTTGAAAACTCTATGAATACAGTATACTTTTAACTCAAGTAGCATCATTTTCAGCGTTTGCAAACCACTTTGAGTCTACTTTTGACGATCTGGGAGCATTGACGCGAAGGTAATTTCTTCTTTTCTTGTGCTTTCTTCTTTGTTTTACTCTGTTGTCTCTTTTTTTCTTTGTAGAAGTAACTTCGTCAAACTACGAAGCCTTTTATAAGTTCGAGACGAAGGCCTTTAAAAGTTCGTGATGAAGATCTTTAAAATTTGCGGCGGCAAACCATAAAAGATCGCAATAAAGACCTTAAAAATTTGTGGTGAAGCCCATAAAAGTCCACGATGAAGTCCTTTAAAATTTGCGGCGGAAAACCATAAAATTTTACGATGAAAACCTTTAATTTTTGTGGCGAAGACCCTTAAAAGTTCGCATAAAGATCCCTAAAAGCTCGTGAAGACCTTTAAAATTTACGATGAAAAACCATAAAAGTTCACGATGAAGACCTTTAAAATTTATGGCGATGACCCTTAAAAGTTCGCATAAAGATCCTTAAAAGATCGTGAAGACCTTTAAAAGCACGCAATGAAGGCTCTTAAAAATTCGTGGTAGAAATCTTTAAAAGTCGGCGGTGGGGACTCTTTAAAGTTTGTCGCGAGCACCTTAACAAACACCTTTGACAGTTCGAAACATACGCCTTTTAAAAGTTCGGAACGAAGAACTAAAAATCTGAATTCCTTTAAAAGTTCGAGAAGAACACCTTTAAAAGTTCGTAACGAAAACCTTTAAAAAAAAGTACCTTCAGAATTGTCCCGGACAATATGTTAAAACCAATTTTATATTGCACCACGCTGGCAATTTCAGATTTACGCAGTCTCATCAAAATCATATCTTGGTGTAGAGACATCGAAATTATGAACCGTTTGATTTCTTGGAAACTGGACTTCAAAATCTAAAAGATGACCAAAATTTTGGATCAAACACCTTTAGAATCGCCGCAGGTAATATTTTGAAACCAACTTTAGATTCCACCACGTTGAAAATTTCAGACTTGTGCAGTCTCACCAAAAAATTCATATCTTGGTGTAGGAACGTCGAAATTGTGAACCGTTTGATTTCATGAAAGCTAGACTTCAAAATCTAAGACATATCCAAAATTTAGAATCAAATACTTTGAGAGTCGTCCCAGATATTATTTTGAATCTAACTTTATCTTCCAACATGTTGATAGTTTCAGATTAACGCGACTTCGCCAAAAAAATTGTATCTTGACGTGGGAACGTTGAAATAACGAACTGTTGATCTATTGGAAACTTAACTTCCAAATCTATAACATATCCAAAATACAAGATTTAATGCCTTAAGTATAGTTTCAGATAATAATTCAAAATCAATATTAAATTCTGATGTACCTTCGATTTTAGATTTGCGCGACTTCGCCAAAAGCTTTGTATCTTGAAGTAGGAACGTTGAAATTACGAACCACTTGATTTATTGGATAGCTTTAGATGATAGTTCAGAATCGACTTCGATTTCTGATATGCCGAAAATTCCAAATTAGCGCGACTTCACCAAAAATTTTGTATCTTGGTGTGGAAGCCTCCAGATTGTAAGACCTTTTTAATTGTCAAAATTTGAAATTCAAGAGCTTCATTCTCACCAAATATCTTGGATTCAAGTCTCACTGAATTTGAAACATCGTGAAGGTACACCAAAAATAACTTGAAGGTTTGACGAACATAAAGGCATAGTGAATCCCCATATTTCAATGCAAATGCTTGGCAGCCTCCTAAAAGATATTAATCATTTTATTGAAGACACCAATTTACCATAACGACTTGCCCCCTCTAAGTCAAATTGGATCCGAAGCTTAACAGAAAAATGATATCTCATCTTGATTTTCAAGTGTTGATTGAATGGATTAGATTCTGCCGATTCGAACAACGATGGGGGATTATGTATCTTTTGAACTTATGCGACTGAATTCAGAATGAAACTCTAAGCTGCCTACGTACCTCGGTGAAGAGGATCAAGTCATACCGTAGTTCAGAATGGGTATTTTTTTTATGTCCTAACTTTTGCCTAGAACACTTCTTTCGAGGTTTTCAACCTAGCGGACTTCTTTTTTTGGACCGCGCACAATTTGTATTCTTGCGGGCCAGGAGTAACATATAGTTTATGCTCATGCGTTAAGGAGCGTTGCAACTTCAAGGATAATACTTCTTCAAAAACTAGCCATTGATAGGGCCGATTCTCATGCCATCTGCATGAACCAGCTTGTCATTGATAGGACTTTATCTCCTACCTGAAAGGATCTTCGGCGAACTCTTTTATTGAAGGCGCGAGACAATCTAGCTCGATAAAATTCAAGACTCTGTTGAGCTTCCAGCCTTTTCTCATCAAGAACCTCCAACTCTGCTAATCGAAGTCGATCATTTTCTTCATAAGTGATTCCTTCTTGAATAGCTAATCGTAATGAAGGTATTTGACGCTCGAGTGGCAAGACGGCTTCAACTCCATAAACAAGTGCATAAGGGGTCGCTTGTGTTGGCGTGCAGTGAGTTGTCCTATATTCCCACAGGGCTTCCTCCATACAGTCATGTCACGACCCAAAATCTATTAAGGTCGTGATGGCGTGGGACACCATTGTCAGGGAAGCCAATCATTAATTAGTTGAAATAAATTCCTGTTTTAACATTTTTGAAATCATTAACTTTAACTTATTACGTAAAAACTAAACAAAAATCCGTTAAGTAAATACGACAGTTTAATATTCCATTTGTATAAAATACATCCCATACACATCCCAGAACCCGGTGTCACAAGTGCATGAGCAAATTCTAAGAATTTCACAAATACTACAGAGCTTGTCCGAAATACAAATTGGACAAGGAATTTAAAATGAAATTAAATACAATATGAGAGAGACTCTGTCAGCTGCGGATCGCCTCCGGATGATGCAGCTCGCCTAAGTCTCCAAACCAGTCCACATCGCTATGAAAGTACCTGTGCAATAAAAATGCACAGCAAGTGTAGCATAAGTACAAAAACAACGTGTACTCAGTGAGTATCCCGCCTAACCTCAGAGAGTTAGTGACGAGAGGCCGATTTGACACTTTCTAGAGGTCAATTTAGTATAATCAAGTGAGACACTAAGCATGAATGTCATAGATAATTTATTAAAATCAGGAATAAATAATATCAACCCTTCCACATTTAACACTTTAAATCTTCGTCATTTCAATAATGAATAATCAAACATGGATGATTTAATCAAATAACAAATAATCAACGGGAGAGAATAACCCCTTCCAAAATTTTAATAATTTTAAATCTCTGTCATTTCAGTCGACATCTTAAAATTTTCAGGCCAGTAATCAAGTCAAATCACAGCAAATACGCAGTAAATATCATGCGCAACCAAATGCCGAGGGTCGAACGGCGGGGACCAACAATAATAAACTGTGCACTGCCGAGGGTTGAACGGCTCAAACCATAGATGCATCTATCTGCCCTGCTCGCGAATCGATCATGCGACGGGGTTATACATAAATACAGGGTTATCCTGCTCGGGAATCATACATGCGACCCAGGCACCCATAGATACACATATTCACACAATAAGTCCACATTTTTATCAAGGAAGCAGTTACTCAGGAAAATGGTAAAATTCTTCTTAAAGGAACACGACAGTAGCATTTAAGTCTTTGTTTTGAAACTCATTTGCCAAGTTTAATAATATTCAATAATATAACCTTATCAGGAACACAATTATCCACGGAGGAATCAATTCTATTTTTAAATGATTAAGAAAGGTACACTCTAGTCTTCTTAGTAAATAAATTACCGATTCAATAGCATTTAATAGTCTAATATTATTGGCAGGATCACATGTACAACAAGTAAGGCATGTTAGTGGGTCATAGACTACCCGGACATGGCATAATAGTAGCTATGCACGGACTCCTGTCACCTCGTGCGTACGTATCCCCTGCAGATAGTAGCACATATTTAATTAGTTCACCTAGGGGGACAATTCCCCCTCACAAAGTTAGAAATGAGACTTACATCGCTCCAAAATCCAATAACCGGCTTCCAAGCCCATCCGACGACTCCAATGGATGCACAACGCTCCAAAACTACCAAATAATGGGCAAAGCAATGAAAATTCACTCTAATACTCGTAACAAATTCAAATTATATAATTTCCCAACTCCGCTTAGTGAATTGACCAAAATGCCCTCGGGCCCACGTGCCCGAAATCCAAAATTTCTCGAAGATAAACTCTACCCATTGCCCTACTAGCTCAAATATACAATTTACTCTAAATCCCATGCTCAAATTCGTGGTAGATATCCAAAATAACATTTCTAGGTTTTCTTCAAAATTCCTAGTTTTCCACAATCTTTCATGTTTTAATTCATGCATATACCTTGTATTTAACTTGAGATGAGTTGGAATAACTTACCTTGACATAGGTGATGAAATTCCCCTCTTGAAGCTCTCCTAAAATCGCCCCATCCATGAGAAATATGAGAGAAATAGCCAAAAATCTCGGTTTTAAGATATTCTGCCCAGGCCTATTTTCGCACATGCGATCCAATCTTCGCACCTGCACTCCCACAGATGCGACCAAACTCCCGCACCTGCGGTTTCCTCAACTCCAGCCAAAACTCGCACCTGCGCCCCATTGTCCGCATTTGCGCCTTCGCAGGTGCAGAAATTACATCGCACCTGCGCTCCCAGTTGAGCCAGCAAATCTCGCACCTGCGGCTCCGCACCTACGGCCAAATCCTCGCAGGTGCGGTCACACCAAATAACAGCAATCTCAACACTTATTCAAACTCAAACTTGATCCGTTAACCACCCGGATCCACCCGAGGCCCGTGGGACCCCGTCCAATTACACCAACCTGTTCCTAAACATAACACGGACTTGCTCGAGGCCTCAATTCACATCAAACAACATCGAAACCATGGATCGCACTAAAATTCAAACTTTAAGAACTTGAAATTTCAAACTTCCACATCCGATGCCGAAACCTACCAAATCACGTCCAATTGACCCCAAATTTTGCACACAAGTCATACTAGACATTGCGGACCTGCTCCAACTTCCGGAATTGCATTGCGACCCTGATATCAAAATTTCCACTTCCGGTCGGATTTCTCAAAAACCTTCGAATTTTTATCTTTAGCAAAATGACTTCAAAATGACCTACGGACATCCGAATTCACTTCCGATCGCGCTCCTAACTCCATAATCACCATATGGAACTATTCCCAGGCTCGGAATTCCAAACAATTATCAATATCACTGAAATGCGCTTCACGCCAAACTTAGGAAATTTCTTCAAAAATGCTGACTTCCACAATACATACTGAAACGCTCCTGGGTTATCCAAAACCCGATACGGACATACGCCCAAGTCTGAAATCATCATACGAACCTGCAGGAACCTTTAAATCCTGATTCAGAAGTCGTTTACTCAAAATTCCAATCTTAGTCAATTTCTCCAACTTAAGGCTTCTGAAATGAGAATTTTCTTACCAAATAAACTTTAAACTTCCCGAAATTCAACTCCGACCACGCCCATGGGTCATAATACCTGAAATGGAGTTGATCAAGACTTCAAACCATTGAACGGCGCGCTAGATCTCAAAATGACCGGTCGGGTCGTTATAGGTCATGCCAATCCCGTTTGGATTTGGAGACGACTTTCTTTAACAAGTTGCATAGGGTCTTGTTGAATGCCTCGGCTAGACCATTGGCGGTAACATTGTACATAGAAGAGTTATGTTGCTTGAAGCCAAAGAGATCACAAATCTTGTTCATCAACCTATTATCGAATGGTTTTCCGTTATCCATTATTATGTAACGAGGAATGCCAAAGCGATAGTTTATGTTTACTCGGATGAAACTTGCAATGTTTTCCTTCTTTACCTCCTTAAGAGCAACAACTTCAGCCCATTTTGAGAAGTAGTCGTTTGCAACCAAGATGTATAGGTGCCCACCAGAGGACTTTGGCAGTGGTCTAACAACATCCAATCCCCAAGCATCAAACGACCAGGATGCAACATTCAGGTGCAACACTTCAGGAGGTTGATGAATAAAATTCGCATGGAATTGACAAGCCTTGCATCTTCGAGCGTAGTCCAAGCAATCTTTTGCCATCATTGGCCAACAATATCCCATCCTTTTTAGATGGAATTGGAGCTTTGTTCCAAACTGGTATGACCTACATACCCCAGAATATGCCTCTTGCAAAGCTTAGAGTGCTTCTTCTTTCCCTAAGCATCACAAGAATACTCCCTCGAACGACCTTCTGTATAGAGTATCTTTGTAGTAAAGGAAGCGAGGTGCACGACGACGGATTTCAGTCCTTCTCCTCGAATTTTCTGGAAGTATCCCATAGCATAAGTAGTCAATAATGGGTTGTAGCCATTCTTCTCTATCAACTTCAGAAACAACGACAAGATGCTTGAGTTCATTTCTTCACCTTCAGCCTCATTTGGCGGCGGTACTACCCATTTTTGGCAGACAATAACTTGCGATTGATCAGGAAGGGTTATTGATGAAGCTAGGCCAGCTAAAGCATCAACCTTCTTATTTTCTTTCCTTGGCACATGCTGAATAGTCACATCACTGAGCCACCCCATTAACTTTTTTGCGTAATCATGATATGTGCGTAGTTCAGGCTTCTTGACCTCTTAACTACCTAAAAGTTGATTGACCACTAACTGGGAGTCACCAAAGACTTGCAATTGCAATTGCTTCGTATCAACGGCCATTTCAAGCCCAAGTATTAATGCTTGATACTCAGCAACATTGTTGGAATAAAGTTGTGTTAAGGTGAAGGAATAGGGGAAGACTTTACCTTGGGAAGTGACAAATACTACGCCAGCACCAGCACCAGCTCCCCCACGATGCGCAGCACCATCAAAGTACATCTTCCATGGAGGTTGGACTTCAACGACCATTACATCCTCATCAGGTAGTTCGTCAGTTATCTCTCAATCATTAGGTATCAGATGATCTGCCAAGAATTCTGCCAATGCATGTCCTTTTACAGCCTTTTGAGGGATGTACAAAATCTTGAATTGTTGAAATTTGAGGTACCATCTCACTAGTCGATCACTAAGAAAAGGTTTTGACATCACGAACTTGATGGCATTTGCTTTAGAAACAAGATGGACCACATGAGCTTGAAAGTAGTGCTTCAACTTTTGAATAGACTAGCGCTAAACACAAATTTTCAATTAGCGAATAATTCAACTCGTTTGGTGTCATCATCCTGCTCAAGTAGTAAATAGAGTTTTCTTTCCCCTCACTATTTTCTTGGGCCAACAACGCTCCAACAGACTTTTCTTGTGCTGAAATGTATAGTATCAATGGCTTCCCAAGTATAGGGGCTGCCAAAACTGGAGGCTTCATCAAGTATGTTTTGATACTTTCAAAGTCATTCCTACAAGCTTGGTCCCACTTGAAAGGAACTCCTTTCTTCATGAGGCGACTGAATGGTTGGCACCTCCCAGCTAGGTTTGAGATGAATCTCCTAAGGTATGCTAGCTTTACTTGTAGGATTTTTAATTCATGAATATCCCAAGGCTCAGGCATTTTCAAAATTGCATCTACTTTGGCTTGATCAATTTCGATCCCTCGATGTTGGAAAATGAAACTCATGAACTTTCTGGAGGTAACTCCAAAGGCGCATTTCAATGGATTCATCCTAAGTTGGTATCTCCGGAGCAACTCAAACACCATTCTCAAGTATTTCAAGTGGTCTCCCTTATCTCTTGATTTTACCACCAAGTCATCAACATAACATTCGACAGTCTTGTGGAGAAGATCATCGAAAATATTCTGCATAGCCCTTTGGTAAGTAGCACAAGCGTTCTTCAAGCCAAAAGGCATTATCCCGTAGCAATAAATATCCTTGGGGTTGCGGAATGTAGTAAGCTCTTCATCTTTTGGTGCCATGCGAATTTGGTTATAGCCTGACGAACAATCCATAAATGACATTGTCTCATACCTAGTAGTAGCATCGATCATCAACTCTGGAATAGGAAGCGGGAATTCATCTTTGGGACACGCATTGTTAAGATCCCTAAAGCTGACGCACACTCGAATCTGGCCATTCTTCTTCTTTATAGGGATAATACTTGAAACCCACGTTGGGTATTTAACTTCCCGAATAAATCCAGCTTCCATGAGTTTGTTAACTTCGGTTTCAATCAGGGGAACCAAGTCAGGCCTAAAGCGCCTTTGAGCTTGCTTAACAGGACGAGCGCCATTATTAACCGCAAGGTGATGGACTGCCACTTTAGGGTCCAAGCCAGGCATTTCTTTGTAACTCCAAGCAAAGACATCCCTAAACTCCTTGAGTAACTCAATATAAGTGCTTTCTTCATCAACTTCTTGTAAAGAACTTAGGTAGGTGGGTCTTGGTTCTTCATCAGTGCCAAGGTTAACTTCTTTTAAGGCATCAACCGTTGCCTTCACCCCTTCTTCAAGTTCCGGGGGAGCATCATTCACATATTCATCTTCTTGAGGGTTCCCATCGTTGAAGGATATGTGATAACATGGTGAAAGATCGTCCAATTTCTCATCATCCTCTATTAGAGATAAAAACTCCATGCTCGCTTTGTGCAGTAACATGATACGAAAAACCCATACTTTCTTCGTCTTCACCATGTTCTTTAGTGTAGACCATAGTTTATGGCTTCATCTTCAGTACTTCATCACACGAAACCATGACTTTTGTTTTTCGCTTCATTCTAGAAGGAACCAAACTTTGGAAATTTTTAGAGATCTTCTGAATTTTGGGCGAAGCGGGTGTTCTTGTATTTGGATAATTTCTCTAGAAATTATTACCTTCTTTAACGGACCCAATCTCTCAAATACGGAAGTTCTCACAATTGATTTTCCAAGTCGGTCAAAGATGGAAGGCCTGTTAGAATCGGAAAATTCATCTTCTACAGTGATATAATTGCTACTCTCCCTTCTTATTGAGATGCGTACTAGTGATGGTTACTTGTATCCCAAACCTTCACGTGGTTGCCTCATTGCAGCTTCTAAATGGAGCTTCCCTAACTTTGACGACTCATTGGGATTGTATCCAGCCTTTGCAAATAGCTTGTAAGAGTTAGGGTCAAAAACTTCATTTGTTCGCTTTGTAGGGAGTGCCACATTCTGCAAACGATTTTGGGCTATAAACCCTGCAAGCGGTTTCGAGGACAACTTTACTGCCTCAATTTGTTTTACCGGAAGAGTTAACTCCTTTAGCGTGTTAGTTTGGAGATTAGATGATTCGCCCTCACCTTTCTTCCTTTTGGGGACATATTGGAGCGTGGGACTTACTTTCTTTCCATAAGATGCAATATCTCCTCTATGAGATTCATTCGCGTTGGCGTGTACCTCCTTAGTAACAACTTTGGCTTTACTAGTAGTCACCTTAGCTCTTTTAGTTACGGGCTCTTCATTCTTGCTTTTTATGCCGTCATCAACTTTTATCTCCTTCATAATGCGGTTCTTCAAGTAGAACTTTGCATCGGCGAAGTGTGACTCTTCCTCGGTGAATGGCTCATCATTAGCAACTATCTTCTTCTCGACTTCACCCTCGTAGTATTTTAAACATTGATGGTAGGTAGAAAGAACTACTTTATTCTCATGTATCCAAGGCCTTCCAAGCAGGACGTTGTATGAAGTCTTTGCATCGATCACATGCAGCCATGCCCTTGATTGCATATCTTCAATGGTGATTCCCAGCCTGATCGCGCCTATGCTCTTTGCCCCCCTTGGTTGAATCCTTGGATCATTACATGACTTTCTGAGAGTTCATTCAAGGAAATACCAAGTTCTTTCATAGTGCGGATTGGAAAAATGTTCACTGAGGATCCTCCATCAACCAAAATTAGATTTACCCATTCATCACGTATATAGCCAACCAGGTACAATTGTCGGCTATGAAGAGCGTCACCTAGCAGAAGATCGTCATTTGTGAACGTGACTTTTTCCTCACAAGCATTAACTTCTTGAGGAGTGGACTCGATAAGATTTTCCAAAGATGGTGCCAACGGTAGGTCATCACTCTTTTCTATCCCTTCATCAGTATGGCAACAAGAGGCATCAATACCCCCATGGGAAACCTTCGTGCGGAACCAACTTGGTAAAAACTCCTCCAAGGTCACTGGATGTCGTGGATTTTTAGGGTGGTGCACCTCCACTTTCACTTTCTTTACATGCTTAACTGGGTTCCATCTCCTAGGTATTTTCACCATTATTTTCCTCATTGGTTGTTCCATTGATTCTTTTCGCGGGCTCCTTTTGCGGTGCCTACAACGAGTCACCAACGTCTAACCTTCATCATCTTCAGGTTGACCGTCATCAACTTTGTAGTTCTCCAGTAATTCTTCATCTTTACTTTCTTTAGAACTACATAATTCGTCTGGACTGAATGGAAAGTAATTTTGGTCATCAATTTTCCCAGCTTCATTTGGTCGCTTCATCTCTGGAAGCTCAATGAGATTGAACTCGAGGAGTTCTTCAAAAATAGTTTCCACATCAGAATCCAGAAATGGGTACTTTTTCTCTTGCATTTCTTTTAGAGTCAACTTTCCACTTGGATTATCTTGAAACGAAGTGGCTTTCATACTTTGCTTCTTGCTCACCTTCATCGTGAACTTCACAGGTGATGTGTTGACATTCATAACTTCTTTATTTTCAGATACTGGTACAAACTTGCTCCATTTTCTGACTTGTTGCTTGTCGTTCCCTTTGCGAGGTTCATAGATGGCAGCCTTTCATTTCCAGCAGAGGCCATGCCAAATTCCATGTCATGGGCACGAGTTGAAAGCTCTTCAAATGTGCTAGGCTTGATACCTTGCAAGAGGTATCACAATACCAAATGCATACCTTGGATGCACATCTCTACGCCAGAAGCTTCACTAAGCCGGTCTATACAGTTGAGGCTTGCATTCCTCCAACGATTGATAAAGTCGATAACTGTTTCACTCTTCCACTGACGAGTACTTGGAGTTCTGTCATACTCACAGTACATCTCGTGCTATAAAAGCGATTGAGGAATTATTGCTAGTTGATCCCAGCTATCAACAGATCCAGCCTCGAGGTCCGTGTACCAATCAAAAGCATTTCTTTTAATGAGCGGACAAACTGTTTGACGAGGTAATCTCCATAAGTCCCAACATTGTTGCATGTCTCAAAGAAGTGCGCCACATGTTGCTTTGGATTTCCTTTGCCATCAAACTGTTGAAATTTCGGAGGTTGATAGCCAGTAGACATCTTCAACATATCGATCCTTGAAGTGTACGCCTTTGCGTAGGTAAAGGAGGACTTGGAAGCAACTTCATATTTATTTTTTATAGTCCCTTCAATAAAATCCTTTAATTGATTGATTGTAATCATCCCTTCTGAAGAGACTGGAATTTCCTTAGTGGATGCAACTTGTCGTGGGGGAGCATTAATCTCTTGAAATTCTAGGAGTTTGCCAGGTGCATGGGTGGATTCTTCTTCCATCAAGATTCCCACCCTATCTATTAGCTTGTCGATTTAGCATCTTGATTTTTCATGAACTTGGTCAAGCCATTGATTGCTTCCGTCAAGTTTTCCAACTGCTCCTCCACAGATGAAGTGTTTGTCAACTTGGCTTGCATGATTGTCATGGACGATGGAGAGTAGCATGGACTTTCACACAGATTGATCCTTGATTGGCTCAAGCTATGTGGTGTAAGTGGGGAGTATCCATCACTTGAAGCGCCATCATCTTCCTTCACAGCAGAGTGCTTGGATTCGGAGAGATCAAGTAGAGCAAGAGTTTTCTTGATCTTTTCAGCAACATCGCTTCCTCCTTCGGGTGCATTTGTGGAAGATCTTGATCCTTTTGAGGATGAAGATCCGAAAATAGGGGTAGATGCGGACGTCACTTGGGGTGTTTGTTGTCCTAACGATCTTAGTTTGCTCCTCGTAACTGGTCCAAAGCTTCCAAAGGTAACATCGAGGATGCTTTCCACATTAGCATAGAACCTGAAATTGGCAGCCGTGGCGGAAGCTGAACTGGAGTTGATTTTCTTGGAAGCCATTTCATTGTTCTTGAACGTTGGTGATTGAAAAGTTGATATGAGAGGTAGAGATTGTCCCACTGAGCGTGCCAGAATTTGTAGACAATAAATTGCGTCGAGAAAATAAAATCAAGGCCGAAAAATATCATAACAATCGTAGTATTTTATTTCAAATATTTGAGTTTTGCAATCTCTATGAATCCTCTGATTCTTCTTTTCAACAGTAAATAAAAGAGCCTCCGAGCTTAATCTTGAATTTTATTTTATTTTAATCCAAGTGCTTGAATCTTGATCTTGATCTTGACGTACTTTTAATCCAACGTCCTGCAGCTTGTTCTTGAATCTTCGTCTTGATCTTTTAATCCTTACAACACTTGAATGCTTGTAGCTTTTAAAGAAATCTGCGGCGTTTGATCCACGAGCTCCCTCTTGCTTCCTATTATAACTTCTGGTCATTTTCTGAGTTATGAAGGCCCCTATTTATAGTTGTGGGAGGGAAGAGTTGTGATGAGAACAAACTCTTTCCGACCAATCAAATTAAAGTGTGACATGACCGCATTTGAGTGGGCATAACATATCACTTGCGCACGTGGTGCGATTTCATTGACCTTTTGATTTGACTTGACATGCCTAGTCATTTTGACACGTGACATGATCCTATTTTCTCTTCCGTTTGACTTGGCGCGCCATGTCATTTGACGCGTGGGCATCAATTTGGGCCTCTAGGAAGATGAAATCTTGGGCTTAATGAAGTGGGCTCATCGCTTTAGCCCAATTAAATGGGTTAGCCTAATGGATTAAGACTTATTTGTTTAATCCATATATATTGGAATTATATAATTAATTCAATTATATTAGCCCATAATATTTATTTGGACCAATATATCTTGAATGTTAAAATATAATCCAAATTCTTTTATGGATTTAATTTTAATAAAATTTATATGCCTACAATATATATATATATATATATATGTGTGTGTGTGTGTGTGTAAATATTGGATTCTCTTATTTATATAGTTTTTTAAAATCTAAGAGTAAGTTGGTTAATACACACACATATATATTGTAGTAAAAAGTTAAAAGAAAAAAAGAAGAAGAAAAAGCTACAAAACTANAAAAAAAAAAAAAAAAAAAAAAAAAAAAAAAAAAAAAAGGAGGATAGATCTTGAAAGATACAAAAAATATTATCCTAACTAATCAATCTTCTCACCCCCAATCCCTTATTTTCCTAACTCCCTAACTTCCCCCAACCCCCACTCTTCACGTCTGGCACACAAACTCAATTCAACAACTTCACTTAAAAACCTATGTTTCCACACTCCAAAATCTGAAAAAAAATCTACTAATGTTCTTCTCTATAAGGAGACAAGAGGATACCCGCAGCAAAGGAGATTACATTCTACAAAGAATTAAGTAAAAAGGATATTTCCGTTGAGGTCTCATCCGCTATTCCATCCTGTTTTGGAGTAAATCATCAGTCAAAAAAAAAAAAAAAAAAAAAAAAAAAAGTTGAAAGTTCATATTAAGGTTCTTTCCTTTCTCTGTTTATGAATTAGCACCTGGGTTCTACTTTGTTCTTGGTTGAAAATGTTTCTCTATACATATTTGCTCTCACTTAAATTTGTATAATATTTTTTTTGCATTAATTTGTGTCAGCTTTTCTTATCTTTCTTTTATAAAAAAGGGGCTCAATTTAGTTTATTGTGTTAATACATTAGATGGGTGTCTTTAATAAATATTAATCAGTACTCCCTGTGGTCCATAATAAGTGACCAATTTTACTTTTTTATTTTGGTCCAAAATAATTGTCCATTTATATAATCAAGAAAGAATTTAATTTATTTTTACAAAATAATCTTTATGTACATATCCCTAAAAAGCTTTTTTACTCCTCACATTAAATGTTTAATTAAGGATAGTTTAGTCATACTAGGTATTTTTGTATAAAATTTACTATTTTATTAATGGGCATATCAAAAGAAAATTGGTTGTGGATCGGAGAAAATAGTAATTTGAGGCTAATTTTTGTCAAAATCAGTCATTGGAATTATGAGCTTCTCATCTATGTTGTTAATTTAAAATCATTTAAGAGGTCCACATTGGAATTAGGAATGTAAATGGGTTAATGTTTTACAGGAATTTTGTTTAAATATTTCTTTTAACATTTTATTCCTTAATTGGTGTTTCATTACTTTGGTTCTGTTTTTAATAAAAATTCTTGTTTTATGAATTAATATTAATTTTAGTTTACTTGATCAAAGTTGAATATCTCTTAAGCATGAAAGCGGTAATATGAAGAAGAAGGAAAGAGAACAAAAATAGGGAAAGATTTTTTTGGAAAAGAAAAATAGAAGGAGAGTGAAAGGGGGAAGGGAAAGAATTGAGAAGAGAGAGCTTAAAATCCAAAGACATTTGAATCTCTTAAAATATGATTCAGTTGTCTAATATAGTAGTTAACTATGTAAGTTTAATAATAATTAATTTTGAATTTCTATTACTAACTCAAACATCATTGTTGTTAGTGACAAAAGCTCAAATGCATTTGTGTTTAGTATGAAATTACCTCTTGAATTTGATTTTAGATCGATAAAATAGCAAGAATATTAAGGGTGAAAGACGAAAACTTACCAAATGTGACTTTATCAAAAGTTGGAGTTTCATCAATGAAATTCAAGCTGCCAGAAATAATGGTCTTAGTTTTTCTATCTTTGTACATCATTACATTCCAAATAGATTTGTCCATTTTCACAGGTTCAATATATTCACCTGCTTTCGCATATAATTTAAGGTACACGTTTGCGCGACTTTGCCCAAATAATCTTAATAATTAATAAAGTGTGATTAATTGTGTATACGTATGCGCAGCGGCAGACCCAGAATTTAAATGCTACGGAGGCACCACTATATGCTAATTACTGGTGATAAAACTCGACGTACACCTAGATGCTAATTACTAGTGATAAAATTCGCCGTGCAACTCTTTAAAAACTTAATGATTATGATCGATAACTTATCATCTCAGTATTAAAAAAAAGTTCTAAAGAAAGAAAAAGTATCGAACAAAGAAAGATTTTTCGCAAAATGGGTGCTACGATAAGGGAAGGTGTTTGATTTAAGTCTATTTCAAACTTTAAAATTTCTAGTTTCTTCTCAATTAAAAAGGAGTCAATGATCAAAAGGGTGTTCAAACTTTAAAATTATCAAAAACTTATACAAAAAAATCAAGATTAAGGGTGTATTAATAGTCAAGTATTTGAAGAAGAGTCTCAAACTCTCAGTTGTCATCATGGAGTCAGAGTTGACGATGCCCAATACATTATTGAAGTGATTGTTGAAGAAGGTTGTGACAGAAAGTGTTTATATTTTTTTATTTGTGGAGTAATAAGTTGTAATTTGAGGTTTTTGATTTGAAGGGTGATATTTACAAAGAGAATAAAATTAATTAAGTTGACGAGTATATACTAGTACTAAACTAAAACTGATTTTAGGAAGGAAAAAAATAATGATGTTACAGAAAGAAGGAGTAAAAGCTAAACATGAGTTTCAAACTCACACCAACCACTAAAGGGAGGAAACTAAAGCACTCTAATCAACTATTCCTCCGGTCAAGCTTTTGTATTTTGGGGGTAGACGTAAATTATTTAAGGGGTCCCAACTGTATTTACAAATATATATAAAATATATATACATGATTTCTGCCGAAACTAACGAGGTCCCGTGACCCTCAAGAGGCAAGGTAGGTCCGCCTCTGCGTACGTGTGACATGATTCTTGACGCGCCAAACGAAATGAGAATACGTACGCGTGACTCGTTTTAGGATAATTCCATAATTACGAATAATCAAGCAATTAAAAGTGGTCAAAAGTAAAATTATACATAGGTCCTAAAAATGAGTAATTAAACAATTTAAGTCATGTATGATTAAAAGCGACCGTGTTAAAATCACGAAACCCGGGAAGGCCTAACACCTTCTCCCGGGTTACTAGAATTCCTTACCGATCTTCTGGTTTTGTAGACTTTTAAACGGAGTCAAATTTCCTCGTTTTGGGATTTTAAATAAATCGATGACTTGGGACACCATAAATTATTCCAAGTGGCGACTCTGAAATTAAATAAATAATCCCATTTCAAATAATGTCACTTTAATTGGGAAAACTCCCTATCCCCCTTTCGGAAAAAATAAGGTGTGACAGTATTCATGAATACAGTAACGGCAATCACCTTAAAAATAGGTATGTCCAGTTGTTTAAAAGAGAGGAAAACATAAATAGCGTATTTCATGCCTCAATGGTAGTATATACCATAAATACTTATTTTGTTATAAAATATAAAAAGTAGCTGTAGAAAATAATATTTTAAAATAATTATAATAAATAGGGTGTACACCTTTGCTATACGAGGTAAAATTTCCTTAAATAATCATATTTTATCCTTTATTCTACTTTTTTATTTAATAATTCTATTATGTATCATTTTTTTAGTAATGTTTTAAGTTTATTTTTCATATATGTGGTGCATGACATCATGAAAACTATACTATTTATTCAAACGTATAATGCAGTATATTACAATATGATACATTATAAAACGACTGTATAAGAGCATCCAAACAAGCTGTAACGGAAAAGGCAATCTCTATGCTTTTTAACTGTTATACCAAAATCCAATGAAAATGACACAATCAACATACTAGAAATAGTTGACACAATCAATCCAAACAAAAGTAAAGTACCAAAAATACTGGCACTCTCACCGCTATTACTTTTTCATGATTTTTAAGATGGACTTGTCTTACCAATTGGCCCCAAATATCTCCAATATTTTCTCTTTTTCGTCCCTATAAATATACACAATTTATTCTTTCCACTTCACCAATTTAGATCTTCTGTTTTATTCACTGCAATATAGTCAATCCTTTGAAAAGATGGCTTACAATGCTAGGTTGTTGCTTTTGTCAATGTTCTTAGTGTTGATCACTTTCTCCAATGTGGTTGAGGTAAACAATATTGGTATATATTAGTTAATTTAATCAATTTAGGATCTTGATTAACACCGTGTTAATCTAAAACTTGTTTTCCTTCTTCATTTGAGCAGGGTTACAAGAAACTCCATCCTGAAGGTATATAGTTTCCTTATTTCTTCTTTTTCTTCAGCTTTACTGTTATAGTACTAATTAAGAAAGGGTTCTTTTCTTCCTCGGGGATAGCCACTTTTTAATCTTTTGGTTTGTAGATTTCCATTTTGTTCTTCTTTTTGTCGTTCCCCGGCACCGATTCGGTTTTAGCCGGGTTCCAATATGAATATCCGTGAAAATTTCAAAAATATAAAATAAAGAAAGTAAGTGTAAAAATAATACGGGCTAGCCAGTTTCCGGACTGGTCATTTAAAAATAGCCAGGTTTGCAAAGTCATTGAAAATTAGCCACTGTTTTGTTGCAACACGGAAAGTTCTAGCATAATATACTGGAGATCGGTGCATCTGTGTATAAACTTTCCAGCATTTATGCTGGAACTCGAACACACGAAAAATTCCAGCATAATATATTGGAGATTGGATCACCTGTGTATGAACTTCCAGCATATTATGCTGGACCGGTATATTATACTGGAACTCCAATATATTATGCTGGAGTATTTTCCGGATTTTGAACACTGTTTTTGTTCAGATTTATCTTTACATGAAAAGTGGCTAAATTTCGATTACTTTTAAAACTATGACTATTTTTGTAAGACCACTTGTAAATCTGACTGTTTTTGAATTTCTCCCCGAGTAAGTGCATCCACTGGCATAGCTACATTACGAGAAGGGGGTTTCAAACTGAATCTGTTTCACTTTTATACAAGTAAATTACATCGCAAATAAAATTAAAATACGCACACACATTGTGAGAAGGGGGGTCAAATTAAACTTGTTTGAAATAATTTGTGTTGTAAATAGACAAATTATTATTTTCCTCTAGATATATCCTTATTGTTCTAATTAATGAAGTATTACTTAAATAAGACTTGTAAGGTGAGATAACGGATAATTTAGACTAGTTCTTTTGCTATTAAATCAGGGAAAACCTTAGAAGACAAATAATATGAACGGTAGATAGCAAGGGAGAAGCTAGGGTGGCGGAATGGGCTCATTTGATTCGCCAAAAACTTAACTATATATATATATATTAGGTTAATATTATATTTTATGCGTAAATAATAGATGTTGAATTCCCTCAGCTTGTTTATGTATTTACTTTTTAATATTTCTGGCTCCGGCAGGGAGTGATAATAGTTATGTAACTTTAGTTTTATATGATGTTATAACAGATTGTGAACCGAAGTGTAAGTACCGATGCTCAGCAACGTCACACAAAAAACCATGCTTATTTTTCTGTAGAAAATGCTGTGCAAAATGCTTGTGTGTGCCTCCTGGAACTTATGGCAACAAAGAAACATGTCCTTGCTACAACGATTGGAAGACTAAGGAAGGAGGTCCTAAATGTCCTTAGCCATATTGCATAAATCTTAATTTCTTTTATTTGTTTCTTTAGTAGTTAGAGTTAATTCTTAATTAGGATTATATACAATTTTAATTATTCTATTGTTACATTAGACTCTTCCGCGAATTTACATTAGTAGCTTAATTTTTTCTCCCCTTTTATATTGTCTTTGGTGAACGCTCTATAAGTTAAATATATAAATTGATTGCAAAAAAAAAAAAAGAATTATACTTTATTTTTAAAGTAAGAAATTTAAAGCTATTAAGAATAAAATGAGAAATTTAAAATTAAAATGTTTCTGGATAATAAGTAACTAATGTTAGGACTAGTGGTAGAAACACAACCATACTGAATAGGAGTAAGATTTTGAGGAAATGCTTTGACGGGAAAATTGTATTTGCATTAAACCAATTAATGTACGGCATGTATTTCAGTGTTTTGTCAATAAACTTTTATTACTTAATCATAGTAAGTGTTTCATTTTAGATTCAAGAATAAAATTTAATTTATCCCCTTAACCTTTAAGGATTGGAAAACAATATTCCATCACCTTTTGAACGGGAAAGAAAACCTCCTTTAAGAACATTTTCCGGTGAGTATTAGAATTTTAATTCAAGGAAAATAATATTGCTGTAATTTTATTTTTCTTTTTCCCCCCTTAAATTCAACAAACAAAAACATAAATTACTTCTGTAAAATCAAAACTTTCTCTCCATTTACGAGATACAATACGACTATTTGTCCAAGTCTAACTAGTATCATTCAGAAAAATGTATCTGTCTGTTAAAATCAAAGATAGCTTATTTTAAATTTTGGACAATGGCTACATTTATTCTGTTGCAAGTAATTTTTGTTGCGGGTATAGTACTAAGGTCCTCATTAGCGACCATCAAATGGCAATGTGGCTACTTTTTAGCTATGGCTGTCTAAGGGGAGGGTACTGGCGGCTCCACTGATCTCGGGGTCTAAGTGGAAATCATATTGTGAGTCCCTTAAATTTAATTTATACTAACAATAAAATTTTCTTTTTAAATCACAAATTAATTATTTAAGACGAAAAAAACAAATTCGAAAAAGAAAAAAAGAAAAAAAAGAGCGCAAAAATTAAAGTGGTAGTTATAGGATGTTAAGGGGCCTTTTGCATCCGTACCCACTTTTTGTGTCACGTTTTAACTTACACCCGCTTTGTAAAAAAAATTGCACCCGTACCCGTTTTTGTATATAACTTCAGCATGCGGGGCTGAAGTAGCAAAGACAATCACGCAAAACTTCAGCATTCTAGTAGACGGGCCTGAAGTAGCTTGCGAACTTATAAAGACAACAACTTCAGCATACGGGGCTGAAGTTCCCTAGTTATAAAGACAAAAACTTCAGCATACGAGGCTGAAGTTCCCCAGTTTACAAAGACAAAACTTCAGCTCTAGAGCTGAAGTTCTCTAGAGCTGAAGTTCGTAACTGGAAAACTTCAGCTCTAGAGCTGAAGTTTTATCTTTGTAACTGGGGAACTTTAGCCTCGTATGCTGAAGCTTTGTCTTTATAACTGGCGAACTTCAGCTTAACTAGTGAACTTCAGCTCAGCGAGGGGAAAGGGAGCTGAAGTTATTTAAAAAGTGGGTACAAGTTAAAAGTTTTTAAAAAAGCGACCAAATAGGGTGCCCCGCGCAATTGTCCATGACTCTTAAGTAAAAAATTCGATTTGACTATCATCGCAAACAAGAAAAAGGAATAAATGTATATAATATAATAGCTTAAGTTTTGAGCATTGACAATGTCAAAAATATTTTTGATCAATTTTAACGATAAGTGTAGTTCATTTTATTAATAGCACTTATTGGTGAATATCCAAAATAAATTAAAAATAACCTAATATAATATGTCAAATTACACTAAAAGAAAATCGATACATGAATTCTTTTGTGTTCATGCAATTTTCACTACTAGAAATACAGTCTTTTCCCAGGGAAAAATCGGTGAAAAATCTGTGTGAATTTGAATATTCCCACGATATTTCCAGGGGAGGCGCTCAGTTGGGAAATGGCTGGTGGGAAAATAATTTCCCAGGACATTCGTGGGTAATTCCCAAGAAGTTTCCCACAAAAGGTTTCACGAGAACGTGGTGGGGTCAAATAGTTTATTTTCCCACGACCGTCGTGGGAAAAAGGAAGAAAATATAATAATTTAATTTTCTTAAGTTTCACACCGAATCTATGGGAAGTATTAAAAATATTTTAGTAATTGTTTTTTATTTTACCCATGGAAGCAGTGTGTAATATGCATAACCTAGTGTCACATCCCTTTTCTAACCCCCCAAAAGATGTATGTTATTGATTGCGGGTTAAAGGGTTTTTCCAATTAAAGTGAAAATTTTGAAATAGGGATTATTTATTGCTCAGAGTCGCCACTTGGAATTGATTTTTGGGTGTTCCAAGTCACCTTTTTATTTGAATCCCTAATCAAAGAAAGATTTGACTCTCTTTTTATTGGTCTGGGAAAATAGAGTTCGGGTAAGGAATTCTGTTGACCGGGGAGAAGGTATAAGGCATTCCTCGAGTCCCGTGGTTCTAGCACGGTAGCTTTATTGACTTAAACTTAGCTTAAATTAATTGTGAATAAATTGTACTTTATTAGTTTCTGTGTTTTAATTGTCCACTTTTACTTCTTGATTATTAGATTTATAAGGAAAATAATTTTGGAAATATTACGTTGTCATAATCACGCTACGCAAGCGAATGCGTGATCGAGATGAAATTTATTTATTTTATCATAACAGCGCTAGGCAAGTGAATCCGCAATTATGACGAAGATTATTAGTACTTTGAGAGAGAAAAAAAGTTACTACATCTAAAGGAATTAATTAAAAATCAACTATCGCGCTACGCAAGCGAATCCACAATTTTGGCACATTATTAATTAAATTAAAAATTACCTAAAAAAAACTAAAGAGTATGAAATGACATTGTTGAATTAATTTATTTAATGTTAAACATCACGCTACGCAAGCGATTCCGTGAAGTTACAATGCACCTACTAATTGCCTAGCGTTTAAATTAATCATTTAATGTGATTAAGTTATTGAGTCATTAACTTTAAAGAAAATTTGACTTTTAGTGAATCCACTTGAAACCTTAACGAAAGTTAAACAACTCATTTTTATTTTTGGTCTAGTAATTTCAAGTTTATCTCAATGACCCAATGATGTACGGGAAAATATATTAAACAAACAAAATATTAACACCAAATATTTAGACACCTACTAAATGAGGCCTTGCTCAAGTTAGAAACGCACCACATAAAGTAGTTAATGAGAGATTTAAGGAAATACAATAGTTTTCAATTGAACCAACATCCAATAATAAGAAATCCTAATGCCAATGTCTTAATATAAAAGAAATGGTGTAAACAACCAAAAAAAACTTTGTTTTGAACATTAAATTTACTTTAACAATACTATGAATTTTAAGAAACTCAGCTCAAATAGTTACTAAACATGCTTCCAATTGAACACATGGTTTCATTTTTTAAATTGACAACGTTAAAGTAAAGAGGTTAAAATCACTCATCATATTTATTTTTGTACTAAAACTGAACATGTTGTTTACTTTAACAAGACCCTGAGCATTTAAGCTAAAATTTATCACAGCAAGCAGAGAATGGTAATAACAATCAAAATAACTAGCTCGTGTCATTTAAACTCTAGCAATACCATCCAAACAAGATACACGAATCAGACATTCGTACATATAATTCAAAAGTGATCATCAGTGAACTATAAACTCCCTACTTCATTCATTTGCAACTGAAAGTACATTATAAGGCACAAAGCGTTACCTAAAATTGCAGATTTAAGACGGAACGATAGTGGTGAACTCAAAGTTTCACAAAACATTGGAAACTCAGATATGGTAAATTAGCAACAAGTAGCCAACGCATAACAAATAACAGAAACCCCAAAGCACTTGAATCCAGAAACTCTTTAAGAGAAAATATATCAAGAAAATCCAGAACAAAGAGAACCAAAAGACTCTTCTAAATTATTTCCAAGAGGAAAATAATTGTTGAAATTTTTCCCCTTCTTGTTGTCTTTTTTTCTTTTAGTTCAAGATGTGTAAAGATGTTTTTGGAGTGTGTGAAGATGTGTGTTCAAGCCACTCTCCAGATGTTGTTCAAGCATGAAAGAATGAACCCTTTAAGTAGCAAAAATAAGTCCTTTTGGATAGATTTTAGTTCACCAAAAATCTGTCCAAAAGGACTAACTTTTGTGTGCCAAAATAGTCCATTTTTCACCAAATACTGACACAAGACATAGCAGTTGCATTTCCAGCATGTTTGAACAGTAAAGTACCCAACAACCATGTACTTTAAACTCAACTATTCACCTTTTATCTATACATGACTGAAATTCAACTTATATACTCAAATCTCAACCAAACATGAACTAGCAAAGTAGAAACAAGACTCAAAATGTAATCGAACTAAGTATTCAGACTAACTAGATTAGAATGAGTTCGACTTGTGAAACTAACATGGAACAACAACTGAATTTCACAAGCTAAAACCCGAAACTGAATTTAACAAACACCGCTAAACTGTTACGATTAAAAACAACTAAATATATGACTAACTATATAAACAATTCAACTAATCTTTTTTATTTTCATGAAATCAACATAAAGACTTAATTATCAACTGACTAGGTCGAAGAACGACAAAAAAATCAGAACTAATAGACAATAACGAACTACTCGACCGGCTAGGTCGAACAAATGAGATTCTCATTCACACACAAAATAGTCGACCGGCTAGGTCGAAGAACCAAAAATAATTTATGACTAATAACCAACTGCATATACATAGCAGTAACATTAATAAAATTAAACCTGTAAAACTAATACTAAACACAAAAGCGAAAAATCAGAAAGATAAAAGAAAAGAAGTGAGGTTTTATACCAATCGAGGGCATTCGACCACGAAGCAAGCAACATGATGATCTTTGAGGATGCCAATCGGCTGCTGTCCAACCTTGAAACGCTCGTTTCATTTCGATAGACGCTAATTTTATTGAACTCAGCGTCGTGCCAAAAGGAAACGAGTGTCTTTGGGTTGAATATGCCGAAATAGATAGAACTAGTGCGACGATGGTGTAATAATGGAGGCTGGGCGGTGGGGTGGCTGCTGGAGGTGGCTGGCCGGCGGCGGAGGTAGCGGCAGTGGGGTAGTCTCCGGATTTTTGGTGTGAAATTAACATCGATAGGTAGGTCTTGAAGAACTCTATCTGTTGATGTATGTATTGTAGGGTAAAGGTGGTTCAACCTTGATAAATTTCAAAAATAAGAGAAGGCTAGGGTTTCGGATTTAGGTAGATCTATGGAGATTGAGAGGGGCTATGGGGTTTGGGGTTCGGATTCATGGAGAGGAGGTTGAGACGAGTGGGGGGTGAAGTTTTTGTGGTGTTTGGACGGCGGTAGGCAGTGGTGCCGCCATGGAGAGAGGCGGCGGCCTTGAGAGAGGGTGAGAGAGAGAAGAGAGGAGGGGAGGGTTTTAGGGTTTGGAAAAAATAAAAAATAAAAAAAAATCTGATTTTTTAGCTTTTATATTTTAGTTAGGGATAAATTTTGACCATTAGATTAAGAGAGATTTGATGGCTGAGATTGGATCTCTGATTTCACTTAATAAAACGACGTAGTTTAATGATGAAACTACGCCGTTTTGGACCAAGTCTTGGCAGGCTATTTGTTGGATCGGGTATGGCCGAATTGGGCTCAAATCTTGGGTCAATTTTGGCTTAATGTCAATTAAATACACTAGCTCAAACTCTTAACCCCTAATAATTTTATTTAGTCCTAAAGAAAACATACAAGTAAAAGAAAAATCTTTTTGGTGTATATAATTTAAAGATACAAAACTAAAATATACAAATAAAAGGTAAAAAATATTTTTGGTATTTTTAATGAAGGAATGCAAATAAAAATGCACAAAAAATTAAAATCATCCAAATACTAGTATTAAAAGCATGCAAAAATTAGGTATTCACAGCTGCCCCTCTTTGCTTGAGAACATGAAGAGTTTTCGTGCAAAGAAAAGTGAATCGATGACTAATTTTTGCTCACACATCACTACAATGAAGCATTTTGAAAAATGTGACCGAACCTTGCTTCCGAGGTTGCCTACATATCCTTGGCTATAAAGGAATCAGGTCAGTGTAGTTCTAGGAAAGTTTGGCAGCTGGGACTACCGGACACTGGATTTAAAACTGCTGTTGTTGTTGATGTTGTTGTTGCTGTTACTGTTACTTGCTGCTTACATCAGAAGAAGAAGAGAACTACATATTGTTGCAAGCTAAGAGTTACAAAATTTCCTATCTATGTGTCTTCTGGAGTCAAATCATGATTCTTGACTTGCTCGCTTGTGTTGACCTTAGATTGGATCTTAATGCTCTTTGAAGAAAAGACTATGGATCATTCTTGATTGTTTGATTTCCCGATCAGAATTTGGAAAAATGAAATTTGAGAAGCTAGATTGTTAACACATTATCAATGCTGACTCCAACTATCTTGTGATCGAAAGACTTCTTTCTTCTGATGAGAAACTGAAATCGCAAGCTTTAACCGTCACTGTGCTCTACGGCAGGGCCTGAAAAGCCATCAAAGACGAACAAACGAACAAAACTTTTTCTTCCCTAGTTTGGACTAGGAAAATTTTGTGAGTTATTAGAGAAAGCTGTAAACTATCTAATTTATTGGAAGGCACACAGAAACAGTAGAATAAACTATCTAAAAGAGATAAATAACGAGGGATTATGTACCCCACGTTACCAAGAGGATAGGCAACCAGGGGTTGGAACCCTGTATTACCGAAAAGAAATGTAACCAGCGGTTGGAATCCTGTGCTACTGGAAAGAAAATGTAACCAGGGGTTGTCACCCTGTATTACTGGAGAGGAATGTAACCAGGGGTTGGTTCCCTGTATTACTGGAAATGGATGTAACCAGGGGTTGGTACCCTGTATTACTGAAGAAGAATGTAACCAGGGGTTGGTACCCTATATTACTGGAAAGGAGTGTAATCAGGGGTTGGTACCCTATATTACCAAGGAATGGATGTAACCAGGGGTTGGCACCATGTATTACCGGAAATGACTGTAACCAGGGGTTGACACCCTGTATTACTGGAGAGGAAATGTAACCAGGGGTTGGTACCCTGTATCACTGAAGAAGAAAGTAACCAAGGGTTGGTACCCTGTATTATTGGAAGAAATGTAACCAGGGGTTGGCACCCTGTATTACTGGAAGAAATGTAACTAAGGGTTAGCACCCTGTATTACTGGAAGGAAATGTAACCAGGGGCTGGCACCCTGTATTACTGGAAGAAATGTAACCAGGGGCTGGCACCCTGTATTACTGGAAGGAAATGTAACCAGGGTTTGGTACCCTGTGTTATTGATAAAGAGTTGAATTCCTAAAGGCGAAATGGTTCTACCTGGGTTAAGCTACGTAAAACAACCTGAGCGAAGAGTACTTCTACCCGGAACTATGAGCTGGATCCCCCTAGGCGAAATGGTTCTACCCGAGTTAAGCTACGTAAACCACCCTGAGCGAAAAGTACTTCTACCCGGAACTATGAGCTAGATCCCCCTAGGCGAACGGTTCTACCCGAGTCAAGCTACATAAAACACCGTGAGCGAAGAGTACTTCTACCCGGAACTATGAGCTGGATCCCCCTAGGTGAAATGGTTCTACCTACGTTAAGCTATGTAAAATGACCTGAGCGAAGAGTACTTCTTCCTGGAACTATGAGCTAGATCCCCCTAGGTGAAATGGTTCTACCTGGGTTAAGCTACGTAAAACAACCTGAGCGAAGAGTACTTCTACCCGGAACTATGAGCTGGATCCCCCTAGGCGAAATGGTTCTACCTGAGTTAAGCTACTAAACTAGGAGGTATGAATAGTAGTGATGCATGCTAAAACTAAAACAAAAATGGAGATTTTAAGGAGCTTGCGTTCGGTGACATTTGTCCTTTAAGAATCGCCATTCTGCATTGCTTTGTTCCTGCTTCAAACAAAGAAAAATTTATGAGTTTTCAAAGTGGTGGTTGGTTTGTGGCCTTGATGCCTTATTGTGGTTTGACTTCACGGCCTCTCCGTAGCTGAAGAACTGATCCTATTAGTATGGTACCGAGATGCTCGGTTGATCTGTATCATTTTCTGGAGACCTTGGCTTTCCAATGTTGTCCCAACTATTTCATACCCATACGTCCTTGGTATTGCGACCTTTGTCTCCGAGGCAATGCAATTTTATTTAAAAATCAAACTCGGTTGTCTTGCACCTAGTACCGGTTTGTGTCTGCAGTGCTTATCAACTTTTCTCATGAAGAGGTCTTGCTTAGGTAACCTTTTCAGTTTTTTTGAGACAATTTGTTCGCCTTGTCAAATGAGATCACAGATGGATCCATGCCTTCGTCAATGCCGTATATGCCCCAAATTGTGCTCTATATTACGGGGAAACGGTAGCCGATTTTGCAGCCATTTGTTTGCTTCGCTTTTGATGAAACATCAGACCGAAATGGACTCAAAGAAAATTATGGGTAAAAGTAGAAGAATACTTGAAGGTGAAAAAGAACTGTGCTTAAACAAAAGGCGTCCCTTTCGGGGAAAGGAACATGGAGACTTATCTGGAAGTATGTGCCGACTTCAATGAATCATGACATGCATTTTGGAATGGATGCCTGATCTGTCTGAGCTGTCTAATTCTAAAAATCCGTTGCAAAGGTTCATCTTGAAACTGTCTTGGTTGTGCTCATGCCGGAGTATGAAGACTCTCATTTCGGCTAGTAGCGCCCTTTGCGGGTTTTCGCCAACTGACCTCTCTCATTTCTCTACTCACCATCGCCTTATGGTGCCCATTTGGGTTTTCACCAATAAGACTCTCTCATTTCTCTGCTCACTGTCGCCTTACAGTGCTCATATGGGTTTTCACCGATAAGACTCTCTCATTTCTTCTTTTTTTTTTACTACAATACGACATGCGGAAGGTTGCCCATGGCATGGTGACTTCAAATATTCTCAAAGATCGATCAGAAGTTCTTAACAGGGAGAATGCGAAAAGAACCTTGATCTGAATTACAATTTTTGGAACCGCTTTTACAGAAAAACTGTAAAATAAAACAAACTTCTGCCCCAGTTTTGGAGTATTAGGAATATGGATTTTTGTTGCGATGGGACCGAACCCATGGTAAGGCTGCCTACGTATCCTTTCGGAATCAGGTCGGACGTAGTTCAATCACTCAGAAGATTTGTCGTTTGGATTCTTTTCTTTTCTTCCTTTTTTTGTTGCAAGTACATAGGTTCCAAAAAGCGGAAAACAAAGAAGACAAATACAACTCAAAAGGGTTAACAAGGGGGTGACACCTATTTGGAACAAACGAGCAGTGGTGGCCTTCGTCATCTCGATTCTGAGAAAATCATGCGTGAAAGTCCCACAGTGGGTGTATATCAGACATAATATCTTTTGACTGGATCTGCGTTAATGGTCATGCCTGGTACCCTTCCTTCTTCATCTACCAAGTGCAAGGCCCCTTTTGGTAACACTTTCTTGATGATGTAGGGTCCTTGCCAGTTTGGGGCGAACTTTCCTTTAGCTTCTACTTGGTGTGGAAGAATGCGTCTCAGAACTAGTTGGCCCACCTCGAAGTGCCTTGGACGCACTTTCTTGTTGTAAGCGTGTGTCATTCTTTGCTGGTATAACTGGCCAAAGCACACAACTGCTAGCTGTTTTCATCAATCAACATTAGTTGTTCCAATCGGGTCTTTACCCATTCTGTATCTTCAATCTGCGACTCTACAATGACTCGAAGAGAGGGAATTTCGACTTCAGCCAGTATTACAACTTCCATTCTATATGCCAACAGATAAGGAGTTGCACCAACAGATGTGCGAGCAGTTGTGCGGTATCCCAAAAGAGCAAAAGGCAATTTTTCATGCCATTGGCTGGCACTTTGGATCATCTTCCTAAGAATCTTCTTGATGTTCTTGTTCGCCGCTTCAACGGCTCCATTGGATTTTGGCCAGTAAGGGGTAGAATGGTGATGCATAATCTTGAATTGCTCGCATACCTCCTTCATCAAATTATTATTTAGATTGGCTGCATTGTCAGTGATAATGGTCTTCGTGATACCAAAACGACAGATGATGTGTGGACAAAGTCTACCACTGCTTTCTTGGTGACTGCTTTGAAAGTGACGGCCTCCACCCACTTGGTAAAGTAATCAATTGCATCCAAAATGAATCTATGCCCATTTGAAGCCTTTGGCTCGATTGGCCCAATAACATCCATTCCCCAAGCAACGAAGGGACAAGGAGAGGACATGCGATGAAACTCCGAAGGAGGCGAGTGAATCAAGTCACCATGAATCTGGCATTGGTGACACTTGCGAACAAAACTGAAGCAATCTCGCTCCATGGTAAGCCAATAATACCCTGCCCGCAGAATCTTCTTCGCCAAAACATATCCATTCATGTGAGGTCCACATACCCCTGAATGCACTTCACTCATGATCCGCTCAGCTTCTGTGGCATCTATGGATCTCAACAAGTTCAAATCTGGGTCCTTTTGTACAAAATTTCCCCATTCAGGAAGAAACCGCCGGCGAGCCGCCTTATAGTTCTTTTTTGATCTGCCTTGGCATGCTCTGGCTATTCCCTTATTTTCAGGAATCGTTTTATGTCATGATACCACGGTTCACCATCTGGTTCTGTCTCGATAGTATTGCAATAACTGTGTTGATTCCGAACTTGGATTTCCAATGGATCAATATGAGTGTTACCTGGATAAGGGATCATCGAGGCTAAGGTAGCCAAGGCGTCGGCTAGTTCGTTGTGAAACCTGGGAATGTACCTGAACTCGATGTATTTGAATCTTTTGCTCAAGTCTTGCACACATTGTCTGTATGGAATAAGCTTGATGTCTCGAGTCTCCCATTTGCCTTGGGCTTGCCGGATAAGAAAATCAGAATCTCCCTTAACCAATAGTTCTTGCACATCCAGATCGAGGGCCATTTTCAGACCCGTGATACAAGCTTCGTATTTTGCCGTATTATTGGTACAAAAGAAACGGAGTCGGGCCGTTGCAGGGTAATGTTGTCCGATAGGCGAGACGAGGATTGCCCCGATCCCAACTCCTTTTATATCGACAACCCTATCAAAATACATTTTCCATACATGGGTGGTGTCCGGAACTACTTCATCTATTGAGTTGACATCTTCCAAATGATCTGCCAAAGCTTGTGCTTTCATTGCGGTGCGAGTGACATAAACAATGTTGAACTCTATGAGCAGAATCTGCCATTTTGCGAGCCTGCCAGTGGGCATCGGCTTTTGAATGATGTACTTCAAAGGATCCATTCTGGATATGAGGTAAGTGGTGTAGGCTAGGAGATAATGCCTCAACTTCTGAGCAACCCAAGTCAAGGCACAACACGTCCTTTCCAAAAGGGTGTACTTAACCTCATAATTGGTGAACTTCTTGCTCAAGTAATAGATTGCCTGTTCCTTTTTTCCTGTTGCATCATGTTGCCCCAGAACGCATCCAAAGGAATTATCCATCACCGATAGATATAAAAACAAAGGCCTACCAGGTTCAGGTGGGACCATTACAGGGGGTTTTGACAGATAGTCTTTGATCCTATCAAAAGCTTTTTGGCGATCGTCCTTCCACTTGATAGCAACATCCTTTTTAGCAGCTTAAAGATGGGCTCGCACGTGGTTGTGAGCTGAGCAATGAACCTACTGATGTAGTTCAACCTCCCGAGCAAACTCATGACTTCCTTTTTATTCTTCGGGGGTGGAAAATATCGAATGGACTTTATCTTAGATGGATCCAATTCGATGCCTCTTCGGCTGACTATGAAACTGAGGAGCTTCCCAGATGGAACCCCAAATGCACACTTGGCTGGATTAAGCTTAAGGTCGTACCTTCGAAGCCGTTCGAAGAACTTTCTCAAATCGCGCACGTGATCAGCTTGTGTCTTTGATTTTATGATGACATCATCGACATATACTTCTATCTCTTTATGCATCATGTCGTGAAAAATGGTGGTCATGGCCCTCATGTAATTTGCCCCTACATTCTTCAAACCGAATGGAATGACCTGTAACAATAAGTACCCCATGGAGTGGTGAAAGCGGTCTTTTCTGAGTCATCCACATCCATTAGAATCTGGTGGTACCCGGCATAGCAATCCACGAATGATTGTATCTCATGCTTTGCGCAATTATCTACAAGAATGTGGATGTTTGGCAAGNTCGGACTTGCCTTGTTCAGGTCCCTGTAGTCAACACAAACTCTAGTTTTTCCATCCTTCTTTGGAACGGGCACAACATTTGCCACCCAGGTGGTGTATCGGACAGCTCTGACCACGTTGGCGCTCAACTGCTTCATTATTTTCTCTTTGATTTTGTCGCTCACGTCCGTTTTAAATTTTCGTTGCTTTTGTTGGATTGGTGGAAAATCAGGATACGTGGGAAGCTTATGAACCACTAGGTCAGCACTTAAACCCGGCATATCATCATATGACCAAGCAAACACATCTCTGTATTCAAATAAGAGTTGAATCAAGGAATCTCTGGTTTTTTGTTTAGTGTGAATGCTTATCTTTGTTTCTCTAACTTCTTCGTGACTCCTGATATTAATGGACTCAGTTTCATTGAGGTTGGGATTGGGCTTATTTTCAAATTGTTCCAACTCTCTTGTTATTTCCTCAACAGCCTCATCTTCGTCATATTCAACCTCTTGATGCATTATTTTGAAATTAGACAGCTTTTTAAGATCCGGGCATGAATTCTGCACGCATGTCATGTTATTAAAGCTAGCATTAACGAAACTAAAATGGAAACTAAATGACTGAATTAGGAAAAGGAAAAGATACAAAATTTAATACGAAATTGAACTGCATTTTATTGAATTCGAAAGGATAGAAGGGTTAACATCAAAACAAAACAATCATACTGAGATGTTTGGATTACAACCCTGAAAGTAACCCAAAATACAAAAAGAAGCTGCAAAAGCAAACTACCAAGATTCCTTCCTTGTGGGGAGAGGAGTTGCTTCCCAATTGTTCAGCATGGTATCTGGGCCAATTAGTTGCACATCGGCGTGACTAGTGTCTTCACCTGCTTGGATCATATTCACTTCAGAAAACATCTGGCTGAATCCATGGAAAATTTCATCAATGTTTTCTTGCGCCGAGGAATGTTGACCTTCTTGGAGTCGTGGCTTGACAAAAGTTTAGAAAATGTGAGGGATAGGTTGTTGCAAGACCCATCCGTGCTTTTTGCGGTGTCTGGCTTTGTCTTCGTCTTCTTGTGTCGACTTGAAGCCTAAACTAAAATTACTCTGGTTACTGAACGGAAAAATAGGCTCCAAATTTCCTGGCAATGATGCCCCCAAGCCTTTTCCTGGCTCATAACCTTGTCTTAGCATGAGTGCTGCTACCATTACAGATGTGGCAGAAATACAAGGATGCAGAATGGGCCTTCCTTCCTCAACATGGTCCGCAACAACCACTTCAAAAGCCTGATAGACAATGGACTCACACCCCTCAATACAAGGGATTAACGGGTCTTTATAAATGGACGACTCGTCTTCCCCGTGAACAATAATTTCTTGCCTGTCATGTTTGAATTTGAGCATCTGATGCAAAATGGATGGACAGCTCGGGCCGTATGGATCACTTCCAAGAAGAAATTTATAAGAAGTGTCCATGTACACTACTTGGAAGACAATTTCGAAGTCAACCGGCCCAATCATCATGGTGAGGTTGATCTCCCCAATGGTATCTCTCGCCGAGCCATCAAAAGCACGGATACAGACATTGCTGGGTTGGATTCTATCTGTATTGATCTTCATGATTTGCAAGGTGGAGAGAGGTCATACATCTACGCTCGAGCCTCCATCAACCATGAATTGCTTCACGTAGTGCCCCTCACATTCAACAGTCAAGTGCAAAGCCCTATTGTGCCCGGCTCCTTCTTCGGGAAGTTCATCATCAGTAAAGGTGATTCTGTTCACCTCAAAAAATCTGTTAGCCATCTTCTCTAACTAATTCACTGTGGTCTTCTCTGAGACATGTGCCTCGTTTAGGATCTTGGTTAGCACACGAGCATACTTTTTTGAATGTATGAGCAGAGATAGTAGAGAAATTTGGGCATGAGTCTTTCTCAGCTGGTCACTGATTGAGTAATCCTGAACTTTCATCTTCTTCAAAAATTCGTCTGCCTCTTCTTCAGTGACTGGTTTCTTTATTAGCAATTGGCCTTCTCTGATTTGCTTGGCCTTCCTCGGCTCTTCTAGAGAGTAACACCTTCCCGATCGAGTTAAACCTCCAGTTTCCCCCTCTTCTTCTATGATTTCCTTGCCTTTGTAAGTCATCACAGTTTTGTTGTAGTTCCAAGGAATGGTCTTCGTGTTTGTCACAGGAGGTTGCACGTCAGGTTTGATTATGATTGGCTCAGTTGTACCCTTCGTACTGCCCTGGTTTTGCCTTGTGATGGGGTGGCCTCCAAGGACATATAACCTTGGGCTTGGAAANCTGTTCCTTCTTGAAATGCTTCTGATGTCATTTCTACTCGACCAGCCGGCTTGTATTCTTGATCTCAGCCAATCATTCCCACAAAGTGAACATCATTGTGTACTGGCAAGGGGTTGTTGGTCACATTAGGAGGGTCCTCGTCATTTTTCACCATAACTATATTTTCAGCAATTATTCTTTCTATGGCTCTTTTCAGAGTCCGGTAGTCATCAGTGCTATGCCTCCGGGCTCCTGAATGATATTCACATCTAGAATTTTCTTGAAATACATGTGAATTAGGATGCATAT
>ML390064.1:0-26839 GCA_005239525.1 Nicotiana knightiana | reverse complement strand
TAACAAGTGTATTTTTATCATTAATGCGCATAAAATGTTAGGTATATCACATGTTAAACTATGGAATTTAGTCTCGCATCAGTACACATTTTTTTTATATGTACTCATGCTACGCTTCTGTAGTTAATATTACAGGTTCTGAGGATGGTACATCTGGTTGTCATACCGGAGCGCGATCGTGAGAGTACCTTCTGGATAGACTACACGGTGATCTGCTCTCTCTGGCGTTCCTCAGCAGCACTGTGGAGTTTCTGCTATTTCTTTTGATATTTATGTCTACTCCTTTCAGCGGTTGTATAATTATTTTGTCTAGTTTGTATATTCCACTGGTCGCCTGTGGATTTGTGACACTAGGTCTTGGCACACGTAGAGGATTTTCTAATATTTTTGCTATACCACATATGATGGCAACGATATTTTGAGTTCATTTCACCAAGTTGCATTCACTTGACCGTTTTCTTTAAATGATTTCTAAACCTAAATTTGTTAAGTACTTAAATATTTAAATAAGTAAAGAAATATCGCTAGTGAACTGATGTTGGTATGCCCGACTCCGGTGTTGGGCGCCATAGTTGGAATTTGGGTCGTGACAACATGGTATCAGAGCTCTAGGTTTACGTAGGTCTCACAAGTCACATGCAAACCTAGTAGAGTCTTGCGGATTGATACGGAGATGTCTGTATTTATCTTCGGAAGGCTATAGGGTTTTTAGAAACCTCTCATTATTCTTATTCCAGAACCGGGAGATGTCGCTACCCCCGCCGTCCGAGGCCGTGGCAGAGGCAAGGGGAGGGCACCGGCCTGAGGTAGGGAACGAGGGCGTCCCAGAGTTGCTCCATTAGCACCCCTAGAGGATCCTATAATTGAGGAGCAGGACAAGGTGCTTCCAGCAGATCCTTCCCCAGTAGATTTCATTACTGCACCAGGCTTTCAAGAGATCATGGGCCGTATGATGCGGTTCATGGACACTATGACCCAGGCTGGTTTATTTCCAGCGGATCCTGCCAGTTCTCAGGAGGGAGGGGGAGTTCAGACTCCTACCACCCAGGTCGCAGGTCATGTAGTGGCAGTATATCAGACTCCGGGTACTCTGCCCATGGGTGGAGCACAGCCAGCAGTAGCAGCACCAGAGCTCAGACCGGTTGCGGACGGCGATCCGCAGAAGCTACTTGATAGATGGACTCGATTGCACCCTCCTGTCTTGTAGGTGAGAAAGGCGAGGATGCCCAAGACTTTATTGATAGGTGCAGGGTCAGAATGCACAACATGAGGATTTTGGAGTCTCATGGAGTCGACTTCACTACCTTCTAGCTAGAGGGCAGGGTCCGCAGATGGTGGCAGTCATTTATCCTTGGTAGGCCAGCAGGTTCCCCTACTATCACATGGGAGCAGCTCAATCAGCTGTTACTGGACAAGTATATTTCACCCTCCGAGAGGGAAGAGTTGCGGTACCAGTTTGAGCAGCTGGAGCAGGGGCAGATGTCAGTGACAGACTACGAGGCCAGGTTTTCAGAGTTGTCCCGCCATGCCCTTATGATTCTTCCTACTGATGTTGAGAGAGTGCAGAGGTTTGTAGCTGGGCTACACTCCGGTATTAGGCCAACATGGCCCAAGAGGTGGAGATGGGTACTCCTTATCATCTTGTGGTCGAGATAGCTCGCCAGATTGAGGGTTACCGATCGAGGGGCAGAGAGCAGGGTTAGTAGAACAAGAGAGCTAGATTTTCTGGAGATTTCAGAGGTGCCCCAGCCAGGGGTAGAGGTCAGTTCGGTAGTGGCCAGCCCAACAGGCCTCCATATTCAGCTCCTCCACCACCCCCTCGTGGTGCTCCGGTGAGACCTTATTTCAGTTCCATGCCGGAGAGTTCTTACCGCTCACCAGCCATTCAGGGTCCTTCCAGTGGATATTCAGGTCATCAGGGGTCTCCTAGTCCTTACATCAGCGCCATGCCAGAGAGTTCTCATCGTCCCCCGGCTATTCAAGGTTCATCTTCAGGCAGCAGGCCATGCCTCCAGCGAGGTGTTACGAGCGTGGGGATTCAGGCCATATGAGGAGGACTTGTCCCAGGCTTAGGGGCAAGGCTATTCAGCAGAGTTACCAGCCCGCATTCTCAGCACCAGCGCCCCGTCCACCTAGAGGTGGAGGACAGGCTGGTAGAGGTCGTCCCAGAGGTGGAGGCCAGGCAGGGGGAGCTCAGCTAGCTCATATTCAGTCCAGCGGGGGTCAGTCTTCAGGTACTCCATCCAGATTCTACGCCATTCCAGCCCGAGCAGATGCAGTGGCCTCAGATACCGTGATCGCATGTATTATTTCAGTGTGTGGTAGAGAGGCATCAGTGCTATTGGACCCAGGATCTACTTATTCATATGTGTCAGCCTTGTTTGCTTGTTTTCTGGATGCTCCTCGTGAGTCCTTGGGTTCTCCTATATATGTGTCCACTCCCTTTGGTGATTCTGTAGTGGTAGACCGTATTTATCGGTCTTGCGTGATCACATTCTGTGGGTTCGAGACTAGAGAGAACCTCCTATTGCTCGATATGTTGATTTTGAGATTATCCTGGGCATGTATTGGCTGTCTCCTCATCATGCCATCTTGGATTTCCATGCCAATACAGTTACTTTTGCCATGCCTGAGTTACCTAGGCTGGAGTGGAGAGGTTCCTCGGTTAGTGCAGCCAGTAGAGTTATTTCCTTCCTGAAGGCTCGACATATGGTCGAGAAGGGTTGTTTGCCGTATCTTGCTTATGCGTGGGACACCACCACCGAGTCTCCGACAATTGATTCAGTGCCCGCTGTTCGAGAGTTTGCTAATGTATTCCCTTCAGACCTTCCAGGCATGCCTCCGGATCGTGATATTGATTTCTGCATTAATTTAGCTCCAGATACTCAGCCTATTTCCATTCCCCTGTACCGTATGGCTCCTAAGGAGTTGAAGGAGCAGCTAGAGAAGTTGTTGGCTAAGGGGTTTATCAGACCGAGTGTATCACCGTGGGGTGCTCCAGTTCTATTTGTGAAGAAGAAGGACGGGTCCATGCGAATGTGTATTGATTACCGTCAACTGAACAAGGTCACCATAAAAACAAGTATCCATTGCCGTGCATTGATGATTTGTTCGACCAGTTGCAGGGTGACAGGGTATTTTCTAAGATATACTTGATATCGGGCTACCATCATTTGAAGATTCGGGCCTCAAATGTCCCGAAGACTGCTTTTCGTACGAGATATGTCCACTATGAGTTCCTGGTGATGTCCTTTGGCTTGACTAATGCTCCAGCAGCATTTATGGATTTGATGAATAGGGTGTTCAGGCCGTATATTGATTCTTTTGTCATCGTCTTCATTGATGACATCTTGATTTACTCACGTATCCTGGGAGGGAACGAGCAACATTTAAGAGTTGTGCTCCAGACATTGCGAGAATAGAAGCTATATGCTAAGTTCTCCAAGTGTGAGTTTTGGTTGGATTCTGTGGCATTCTTGGGACATGTAGTATCCGGAGAGGATATCAAGGTTGATCCTAAGAAGATTGAGGCAGTTCAGGGTTGGACACGTCCTACTACAACTACAGAGATCAGGAGTTTCTTGGGTCTAGCAGGATACTATCGGCGATTTGTGGAGGGCTTTTCAACCATTGCAGCCCCATTGACCAGATTGACTCAGAAGAATGCTCCATTTCGGTGGTTCGATGAGTGTGAGGCAAGATTTCAGAAGCTCAATACAACATTGACTTCAGCACCAGTTCTAGTATTGCCTTCCGGTTCTGGGATGCATACAGTGTATTGCGACGCTTCACGTGTTGGCTTGGGGTGTGTGTCGATGCAGGAAGGGAGAGTTATTTCTTATGCTTCGCGCCAACTGAAGATTCATGAGAAGAATTATCCAGTGCACGATTTGGAGTTGGCAGCGATTGTCCATGCTCTTAAGATTTGGAGGCATTACTTGTATGGGGTGTCTTGTGAGGTTTATACAGACCACCGCAGCTTACAACACTTGTTCAAGCAGAGGGATCTTAATTTGAGGCAGCGCAGGTGGCTTGAGTTGCTGAAGGATTACGATATCACCATCCTTAATCGTCCGGGTAAGGCGAATGTAGTAGCAGATGCTTTGAGCAGGAAGGCGGAGAGTATGGGTAGTTTGGCTTTCATTGCAGCGGAGGAGAGACCTCTAGCCTTGGATATCAGTCCCAAGCTAATCGCTTGGTGATATTAGATCTTTCATAGCCTCGTCGAGTTCTTGCACATGTAGTTGCTTAGTCTTCGTTATTGAGGGAGATTAAGGCTCGACAGTATGATGATCCACGCTTGGCAGAGCTATGGGAGACAGTGGTTCAGGGTGGTGCCAAGGAGGTTACTATTGGCGAGGATGGTGTTCTGAGACTTCAGGGTCAGTTGTGTGTTCCTAATGTTGATAGCTTGAGGCATAGGATTCTAGAGAAGGCGTACAACTCACGGTATTCTGTTCATCCCGGTGCTACGAAGATGTATCATGACCTGAAGCAGCATTTCTGGTGGAGGCGAATGAAGAAAGACATTGTGGAGTATGTGGCTAGGTGTGTTAACTGCCAACAGGTTATGTATGAGCACCATAGGCTAGGAGGCCTACTTCAGCAGATGCCCATTCCTGAGTGGAAGTGGGAGCGCATCACTATGGACTTCGTGGTTGGGTTGTCTCGGACCTTGCGGAAGGTTAACGCGGTTTGGGTCATTGTGGATAGATTGACCAAATCGGCGCATTTTATTCCGGTATGTACTACTTATACTTCTGAGAGGCTAGCCCAGATTTACATTCGATAGATAGTCTGATTTCATGGTGTGCCGGTGTCCATTATATCAGATCGAGGTCCTCAGTTCACCTCGCACTTCTGGAGAGCATTGCACAGAGAGATGGGTACTCAGATAGACCTCAGCACAACATTTCATCCACAGTCTGATGGTCAGTCGGAGCGTACGGTTCAGATATTGGAGGACATGCTCAGAGCATGTGTGATTGATTTTGGGGGTCAGTGGGACGAGTTCTTTCCTTTGGTCTAGTTTTCTTACAATAATAGTTATCAGTCGAGCATTGAGATGGCTCCATTTGAGGCTTTATATGGTCGGCGATGTCGTTATCCTATCGGGTTGTTTGAGCCTGGTGAGGCTAAGTTATATGGCACGGACCTGGTGAGAGATTCCTTGGAGAAGGTGAAGTTGATTCAGGAGAGGCTCCGCACAACACAGTCCAAACAGAAGATCTACGCGGATCAGAGGGCACGTGATATGTCATTTATGGAGGGAGATAAGGTTCTGCTGAAGGTTTCGCCGATGAAGGGCATTATGAGATTCGGGAAGAAGGGCAAGCAAAGACCGAGGTTTATAGGCCCTTTCGAGGTATTGAGGCATGTTGGAGAGGTTGCCTATGAGCTTGCTGTACCTCCCCACTTATCGGGAGTCCATCCGGTCTTTCATGTATCCATGATCCGGAGATATCACGCCGACTTCTGTCACTTGGTTGATTTCAGCACTATTCAGTTGGATGAGAGGTTGGGCTACGAGGAGGAGTCAGTTGCCATTATTGACAGACATGACCGCCAATTGAGGTGTAAGAGAGTTTCTGTGGTGAAGGTCCAGTGGAGAGGCCAATAGTTGAGGAGGCGACTTGGGAGTTCTAGGAGGACATGCGGACAAGATATCCACACTTATTCAGCACTTGAGGTATGATTCTAAACCCGTTCAAGGACGAACGTTTGTTTAAGAGGTGGAGAATGTAACAACCCGACCGGTCGTTTTGCGTATTCGGACTCCATTCCCCTAAATAAGGCTTCCCGTAGCGGCTTTCAGTAATTCATGACTTGTGGGGATGGGTGGTTCGGGATTCGGAAGTGTATAGAGTAATATAGGAACACTTGGTTCCTTAGGATTTGGCTTTTAAGGCCAAGTTTGACTTCGGTCAACATTCGGAGTAAACGACCTCGGAATCGAGTTTCGACGATTCCAGTAGCTTCGTATGATCATTTCGGACTTGTGCGTATGTACGGAATGAGTTTTGGATAACTCGGGAGCGATTCGACGCCAAATAACGAAATAGAGTTTCCTTAAGTTCATAATTTGGTTTGGAACGTATTTTTGTGTTATCGAGGTCCGAGCGGGATTCCGAGACCAGGGATAGTTCCGTTATGTCATTTATGAATTGCTTGCAAAATATGGTGTCATTCCGAGTAGTATAGGTCGGTTCGGCGCATTGAAACCGAATTCAAGAACTTGAAAATTCTTAAGTTTGATTCTAGGGGGTTTTGAGGAGCGATTTCGAGTTTTAGAGTTGTTTTGGGTGTTTCGAAGGCTCGAGCAACTCCGTAATATGATTTAGGACTTGTTGGTATAATTGCACGGGGGTTCGAGTGGGCCCAGGTGCCTCCCGGATACCGAACGGGGCCAAAAACCAGCAGTTTTAGTTGTTGGTGCACCAGGTCTGGTGTAACCACAGGTGCGGTTGCCCAGATCATAGGTGCGAGACCGATCCTGCGGTCGAGGCCTCGCAGGGACGACTCCCAGGAGGAAAGTCCTACCTTCGCAGGTGCGGACCCTTCTCTGCAGGAGCGGGTCCGCTGGTGAGGAATTTTCTACCGCAGGTATGACCCCCAAACTCCTTGCCAAAAATCCACAGTGCGACCAATGGCTCGCAAGTGCGGTCCTCGAGCCGCAGGTGCGAGGTCACTGAAGGCAGTGAGCCCATTTAATTCGGGACTTAACCATTTTTCACCATTTTTCTTCTCCTCCATTGGCGATTTTGAGAGCTTTCAAGAGGGTATTCGACCTAGCTACTAAAAGGTAAGTAATTTCCATTTAAATGTTAGATTATTACACTAAATATTAGGTAGATTAACACTTAATTAGTGGATATCAAAGGGGTTAGGGTGAAAACCTAGGGTTGATGAACTTTAGGGAATTTCACCACTTTTCTACCATGAAATCATGTAAAAACTATATATTAATGACTTAGGCTAAGGGTGAGTATTTTCTTCGATAATTTCCGCAATCCGAGCGTGTGGGCCAGGGGTGTATTTTGGGATTTCTTCAATAAAGACGAATTGGCTAAGCTAGTAAGAGAATTTCATACTTTTGAGTGTATATTGACGTATTTATATAATACTTGACTAGTTTCGAGTCCTCGGGTGTAGAGTTTGGTGTTTCGGGCGCGTTCTGGACCCGGGAAGTAGGTTCTACGCGAGGTGAGTCTCCTTTCTAACCTTGTAAGAGGGAATTGTCCCCATAGGTAATTATAAATGATTGAATTGTCCCTATTTGTGGGGCTACGCACGCACGAGGTGACGAGAGTCCGTGCGTAGCTACTACTATGTTATGCTGGGTAGTCTTTAGGTCACAAGCATGCTTATATGCCTTACTTGTATCCCTGCATGTATTTCTAGTTGATTATTATCCTTGAAACTAGCATGAGAAAATGGAAGGTTACATTAAATCTTGATGTTGCCTTGATTCTTGTTTTCCAAGTGTGAACTCTATATTTTCCTGAATTTCCTGATAATTCTCTGTATGTATACGAGCACCCGTGTCGCATGTATCATTAGTGAGCGGGGTAGACTTATATTATGTCAACCGCGTCGCACGATCGATTTGCGAGCGGGGTAATAGATGCATCTATGGTTCGAGCCGTTCGACCCTTCGGCATTGCACCTTTAATTTTTGCGTCGCTTCGGCCGTACGCCTCGGCATACTATATGCTATGTTTTTGACTGAGAGTCTTGTCAATATTGTCAAATGAATTGTTCTATGTGGTAGGGGACTTTGGACTTTTATTAATGTTGTTATTTGGCACTTGCGGTAGGTGGTAGTTCATGTACTTGGTATTCCATGTCTACTTGATTTCCATAATTGCTAATCTTGATTAAACCTGTTTAATTATGTTATTGCTAATGACCCTAGTGAGTAATACGTCTACCTCTCGTCACTACTTCTTCGAGTTTAGACGGGATACTCACTGGGTACATATTTGTTTATATGTACTCATGCTACGCTTATGTAGTTAATTGTATCTGAGGCTGGTGCATCTGGTTATCATATCGGAGCGCGATCGTGAGAGTACCTTCTGGATTAGACTACATGGTGAGCTTCTCTCTCTGGCGTTCCTCAGCAGCACTGTGGAGTTTCTGCTATTTCTTTTGATATTTCTGTCTACTCCTTTCAGGCGGTTGTATATTTATTTTTTCTATTTTGTATATTTCACTAGTCGCCTGTGGACTTGTGACAATAGGTCCTGGCACACGTAGAGAATTTTCTAATATTTTTTCTATACCACATATGATGGCAACGATATTTTGAGTTCATTTCACCAAGTTGCATTTGCTTGACCGTTTTCTTTAAATGATTTCTAAACCTAAATTTGTTAAGTATTTAAATATTTAAATAAGTAAACAAAACTCGCTAGTAAACAGATGTTGTCTTGCCCGACTCCGGTGTTGGGCGCCATCACGACCTGAGTTGGAATTTGAGTCGCGACAATAAAAAATATTTAATTTGACATACATAATTACTATGTTAGTCTGGTGCCACTGGGCCTCAAAATATCGAACCCGGAACCCATAGGTATATATATATATATATATATATATATATATATATATATATATATATATATATATATATATACATACTTTGAATTTAAATTATAAAACAAACACACAACATTATAAAGAATATTGAATTTGACACACATAATTATTAATGATAGTTTGGTGCTATTGGGACTAAATATCGAGCCTGGAACCCATAGATATAAATATTGTATAACTCTAAAAATTGTGTATCTCAAAAGATTATTATTTAATTTACAGATTAAACATACAATTAATGTTGTTTTAATATACAGTTGACGACATGGACGCGCCCATACATCCCGGTCCTCGGTCGTTTGATCTATTAATCCTACAGGGCCAGCATAGATCCGATTTTATATGGGACGGACAGTTACTGGCGCAGACTTTCCGTGCTAGGAGAGTGGATGACTTGTGGGACTTTTTGAGGGATAGAGTTCTACATCCCCGTGTAGTCCAGTACCTGTAGGAGTTGGGATTTTATAGGATTATAGAGATCGGCCGGATACAGCTCGACTGGGCTTTGATCACGGCGTTGATTGAGCGGTGGAAACCGGAGACGCACACTTTTCACCTGCCCATCAGCGAGGCCACCATCACGCTGCAGGACGCTGAGGTTTTATATGGCCTGCCCGCTGATGGGTTGCCCGTTTTACTGCCTATGGCCATGAGATATTATTCGCAGGCGGATTATTGGGATATGTTGCACAGGCTCATGGGTTTCATGCCACAGGACGAGACTGTATCGTCTGGGGCCAGTCGTATGCAGTTGACCCCTATTAGAGAGTACCTGGAGCAAATCCACGAGACTATCACCGCCGAGTCAGCGGAGGTGGATATTGTACGATATACGAGGCTGTTGTTGCTCCTTCTCTTTGGGGGGGTCTTGTTCCCGAACAATTCGGGGAACCTAGTGAGCCTCCGTTTTCTTCATCATATTGAATAGTTCGAGGGTACAGCCATTTACAGCTGGGGTGGTGCTGTCCTCACATACTTGTACAGGCAGATGTGCCGGGCTTGCATGGCACACAGAGAGACGTTTGTGGAATTCTCCCGCTTCTACAGGTGACAACATATTCAAATAATATGTTCATTAGTTACAACTCTACCTAGTTAGAATTAATCTTATACCTTACGTCAACTTTGTATGTTAGGTTTGGGCCTGGGAGCGATTTCTGCAGTTTCAGCCACCTCTACCACAGCTACCTGTTACTGTAGCACCTCCGTTTCTCCCTCTAGCCAGAAGGTGGGTTCTCCGCCGTACACTTGCACGAGAGTATGATGCCCATCATAATCTCCCCCTCTGCAGGGATGTGTTGGATCTGTTGGAGGGCACACAGGTGAATATCTACCTAAACTTAACTGGTATAGATTAACTTAGTGTTGCGCATACTCAAGGTTTGTGTTCTTATTTGATAGTTCATCTGGACTCCGTACAGCGAGGAGTTGATCGGTACCCTTCCAGCTTATTGCTTGTCCGACCGACATATTTGGAGGACTTCTGTCTCGCTCATATGCCTCGATATTGTCGAGCATCATGCCTCTGAGCGGGTGCTTCGTCAGTTTGGCCTGCCGCAGTCTATACCGAGGTAGCCTGTCTGGCATGCTTTACATTATCAGAGGGATGATCGGTCCAGGGTGGACGACACATTTATGGCATGGCTTAATGCACAGATGGGTATTTGGGACAGGAGAGATGAGTTGACCCCACCTGCGCAGATGCAGGAGGTGCCTATTTAGGATTATATGGTATGGTACCGCCTTGTTACCCAACTTTTTATCGGGAACCCCATTCATCCGGCGCACGGTCGGTACGTTCTATACGCCGGGAGACACAAGACTATGGTATGTTTTCTGTATTATTAATTATATACCTGTAATTTAGTGCCACATATGTAGTTTATATTTTCTTACTTTGTGCAGGCGATTGGATTGCATACCGCCTATCAGATGGGATTGCAGATATAGAGTCATGTCCACGATCTTGTGGCCATGCAAGATTATAGTCATCAATTCATGGATGTGGCTGCCCAGACACTGCATCGAGCCCGATCGGATCAGCGTTTGGCACACGAGCCTGATTATGTGGACCAGCGCAGTACGAGCGAGGTCGTGGTTCCCGATGAGATGGTGGTGCCCGATGAGGCCAGGGTGCCGGACGACGTAGGCATGGGCGGAAAGGAGCTGGTCCCCAGCAAGGGGGCGTTGAGGCTCCTGCTGATGATGTTGTTGCTGCTATGGTAGGTGGCATGCATGAGACGGACATGCCGATGCATCTCACTCCTGGGACATCGCAGGTCACCCCGTCAGGTCACTTATTGATCACGGGCATAGATATTCCAGGAGTGGATTGGGGTAGATACTTCCCAGGCCCGTCTACCATTTATGAGGATCGACCGAGCCGAGATTTGCATTGTGGGCGTCGACTGAGTTATGGCTCATCATCACATGCGCAGGTATGAGTTTATTAGTATTGAATTTGAATTTGTTTTACCTGTAACTTATTTATTTTCTTTAACTTTATTAATTTCATTTTTAAGGCTTCATGGGATGTTGACGTGGCTGCGACATATGATTACCTTCAGGAGCCAGCCTAGATCATGGTAAGACAATTTAAATTGTTGTAAATTGTAATATACTTTTCTATACTGAGCTTTCTATTATTATGTAGCCTTCTACTGGACCGACGGCCTCTTATATCGATCCTGACAGCACCGCTGATACATGTCATCCTGCGCCGCATCCGGCTATAAGGAGATGACTTGATGATGATGATCCCGATAACGTACCCGAGCGGGATGGGATGCACCTCAGGCCAACGGCTGCGTTGAGACATACCGGATGCGGGACACATTGATTCGGCCTTCCTTTTTTTTTTTGTATTTGGTGTAAATAATATTTTTGTGTACATTAACAACAATATTTATATAATATGCCCATTACTTTTTTAGTTCCCCTTTCGTTAGATAGTTTCATATAACAACACCAGCACTAAAACTTAACTTCCAGTACAATTAAAATAAAGTTCAGTACAACAAACAAGGAAAATATTACTACAGCACAAACACAAGCACAAACACAAACATAGCAGGCCAACATAATAAAAATACATGATATGGGAAAAATACACTAAACACATACATGTCAATGTTTAGCCCCGGCCTCCCTTTATTCTCCGCTCCAACCACTTAAATTGTTCTTCCAGTTTTTCATTTTCTTCTTCTACCTCTTTCAGTTTCGTCTTCACCTCCGCAAGTTCCCGTTTATGTTGTTTTTTAGTTCCTTTTGGGCTTCACAATTCCATTGGGATTTTATTTTTTCTTCTTCTACCTCCTTCAGTTTAGCCTTCAACTCTGCAATCTCTCTTTTACTTCCTCTTTCATGTTCCAATTGTCTTAAACAAAAACTATGAAGATGCTGCAAAGATTCTTTGTAGCATTCCTAATAACATGGTTCATCAACCCATTTCTCAAAATCGCAAATAGGTTCATCGGGAACCTTGTAAAACTGGTTCACACAGTGCCAGTAGCGGCGTCCAACTTCACCACCGTCCCAACAAGATTGCATCATGCATCTTTTTCCACACTTGCACCTTGGTGTGCGAAGAGGTTGAGACATTTGTACGTTAAAAAAAACTTACTTTTAATGAAATATTTGTTATTAGTAATTTTTGAGCACACAAAATAAGTAGAATGAGCCCGTTATTTATAGGCGAGACAATACACATAACGCAATGTTTAACCGCGCTAAATGCATACATAACGTACTATTTAATCGCGTTATATTTTGTGTGTTAAATATCATGATGTGTACAAGACAAGACAACTTTATGTCAGCTGGTCAGCTTTTTCAGTTCGACAAGACAACACACATAACGTAGTATTTAACCGCGCTAAATGCACACATAACGTACTATTTAATCGCGTTATATTTTGCGTGTTAAATATCATGATGTGTACAAGACAAGACAACTTTATGTCAACTGGTCAACTTTTTCAGTTCGACAACAAACATAATGTACTATTTAACCGCGCTAAATGCACACATAACATACTATTTAATCGCGCTATATTTTGCGTGTTAAATATCATGATGTGTACAAGACAAGACAACTTTATGTCAGCTGGTCAGCCTTTTCAGTTCGACAAGACAACACACATAACGTAGTGTTTAACCGCGCTAAATGCACACATAACGTACTATTTAATCGTGTTATATTTTGCGTGTTAAATATCATGATGTGTACAAGACAAGACAACTTTAAGTCAGCTTGTCAGCTTTTTCAGTTCGATAAGCCAACACACATAACGTAGTGTTTAACCGCGCTAAATGCACACATAACGTACTATTTAATCGCGCTATATTTAGCGTGTTAAATATCATGATGTGTACAAGACAAGACAACTTTATGTCAGCTGGTCAGCTTTCTCAGTTCGACAAGACAACACACATAACGTATTATTTAACCGCGCTAAATGCATACATAATGTACTATTTAATCGCGCTATATTTTGCGTATTAAATATCATGATGTGTACAAGATAAGACAACTTTATGTCAGCTGGTCAGCCTTTTTAGTTCGACAAGACAACACACATAACGTAGTATTTAACCGCGCTAAATGCACACATAACATACTATTTAATCGCGCTATATTTTGCGTGTTAAATATCATGATGTGTACAAGACAAGACAACTTTATGTCAGCTGGTCAGCCTTTTCAGTTCGATAAGACAACACACATAATTAACGTAGTATGTAACCGCGCTAAATGCATACATAATTTTATTAAATTATCATTTAAAAAACTAAAATGGAAATGTTCAAATCACAATTAACAAACATAAATTTATTTCGTAAATCTTGCAACATAAACAAACACAACTAATTATTACAACATATAGTTAGGCACACTAGAAGAACACCCATTACGAGCTTGATTAGTATTGCCACCCAAACCACCTGAAGGACATTTTCGACGGTCGTGTCCTGTTTGCGAGCATATACCACATTTGTGCGCATAAACAGTATCACTAACATCCATTTGGTTTCGTTTACGCATTCTCTTCTGCACCTGTATTCGACGCAAATAGGACTTGTTGCACACCATTTTAAATGGTTCCGGTGGCCAATAATGCTCAGCACCCACTGGCTGCAACTTCCCACTATACGTGTTTAGATACTTGGCAACACTATATTATTGATCAACATAGTTGGTCTCCCCAAAACCAATACGTTGAAAACACTTGATGGCATGTGAGCAAGGCATGTGGTAGATGGACCATGTTCCACGAGAGCATAACCTTGATGATTCATTTACAGTATGTACATTATTTCCCCGATTTTGATGGATAGCGGTGCGAACTTAAAAAATATTTCTTTCGTTATCATACTGCAAAAATGAATGCCAATGTGCTCGCCATCTGTATTTATCAAATCTCTTCATCGACACTGGCATAAATTCAACACCCATTTCCATCAATGTCGTTGCAGCTGCATACCGTTCAACAAACCTCTACGCCATCTCCTTGAACGACATCCGCACCATGGCTTTGACAGGCAATCCTCTTGCCGACTTCAATAACCCGTTGAAAGACTCTGACACGTTTGTAGTCAGAATTCCCCATCGTCTGCCACCATCCACATGCAAAGTCCACTTTTCAGGGTGATGTCGCATTAACAACCAATAGGCTGCCTCGTCTTCTTGCCTGATAGATTCCATGTGCCTCCAAAATTTATGCTGTTGGTGGTCTGTTGCTGCCATCCACATCAAATCATGTAGATCCTTGTTGGGATATGCCTTCTGGAAATTGGCCTTAAAGTGCCTCACACAGTAACAGTGGTATGCATAAGGTTCTTGCCATGCATGCAAGTTCTCCACAGAACTTAAGATACCACCGTGCCGATCAGATATTAGACAAATACCGGAACGCTGTTTGACAACGTGCTCTTTCAAGTGGTTCAAAAATAGCGTCCACGTCTCTGTGCTTCATTGGCACAAACAACAAAAGCTATAGGAAATATTTGTCCATTAGCATCTACTGCCACGACTATCAATAGCTTGATATTGTACTTTCCATAGACATGAGTGTCGTCTATGGATATTATGGGCCGACAATGCAAAAATCCATCAATTGCTGGTTTAAACACCCAGAACACGTAATTGAATATATATTCTGGTTTTCCCGGACTCCGCTCAAGCTTCCATTCAACAATCGTCCCAGGGTTAAAGTGTTGCAGTGCGTCCATGTACTTTGGCAGAGATGCAAATGACTTATCCCGGTTACCATAGACAATTTCAAACGCTCGTTTGCGCCCAAGAAATGCCTTTCTTTTGGTAATGGTATGGCCATATTCTTGGTGCACTGATGTAATGCACTCTTTGATTTTATACCTTATGGACGCTTCGAGGTGCAAAATAAGTACAAGAGAAATCAAGTCAATATCCAAGTTGAAGTGATTCCCGTTGAATGTGACCATTTCGCATGTGTGGTGGGAATTTATTTACCCACTTTTCACAGACCTGTCTTCTTCTTGGTCGCACGCAACATCCAATGACATGGCCAAAACCACCTGCAGCAAACAGCCTTATATACCAACGGACTTGACTCCCATACCTGCATCTCACGACACTCTTTTACGTTGTGCATTTCACAAGCCCTGCTTACGCACGCTTTATCAGGAAAAAGCATGACCTTTGCAAGCACCGTTGGTCTAGACTCATCCCACATTGCTGTCCAAATTTCATCAAAATTCCTTGTGAGGGCTTCCACATCCGACATGCTTGGCAAGTTATTAATGTAAGGAATATCTCTTGAATGAAACGACACTTCGGACTCGTACACTCTTCGTCTAGGGGGAGGGGTTGGAGCATACTCTCTCTTCAAATCAGGTCCTTCCTCCTCATCCTCATCATCACCATCCTCACGAGGAAAGGGTGTCTTGTCTCTGGATTCGTCGGCATTATTGTCATAATCACTGTTCTCTTCCTCACTCTGTGCATCTACCAGATCCTGATTTAATACGTCATTTTCGGATAATTGAGTGAGTACGGGTGGTTCAACTTGCTGGTTTTCACTGCACAACCAACAAAATTATAAGCTACTGAAATTAATAAATACTTTCCATATAGCTATATCACTTCACTTCTAAGTCGTAATGTGATGAAATTCCATGATGGACGTTTTCAATTAGGTGATGACTACCGGATGGACCACTTGTAAAATTCATATCCGGACGGTACCCCCTGTTAAATATATGAGCGTTAATTCAAATTCAATACACCAAAAATGTACATAATTAACACAAATAAAAATTGAAGTTTACCACTCGTCTTGTGAATTATGGAAAGCAGGATAGAAATTATTTTCTCGCTGCTCATTCGCTGATTGTGATAAGTTTAAATCAAGGAAAACTCTTTCATCCGGAACCTGTCCGGCAAAAACTGCTCTAGAATAACCACCCGATGACTGGGGGTTATCCCTGGTACGCGCAACCTCATTTTTGGGAACGTCTTCGACCTTGACGTACATCTCCAACATTGTGATTACAAGAAATTTCCCGCATTCATCCGGAGTCCTCAAAAAATCTTTCAAAGGTTCATCATCGTTGATGTTAAACTCCGAGTAAAAAGCAACCTCTTGCGAAGTAACGGAATACGAATATCTTCCGGTTACTTTAAGAATCACTGAACGTTACCTCACACTCATTTTTTTGCATAACAACGATATCAATTTATCGTACTCCATTGTAAGTGGCAATTTAACATGNCGATATAATAAAACTCTTATTCTACGCTCTTCAGACATAATGAAAAAATGCTGGAGAATTTAATAGCAAGAAACGTTTGAACGAGACTTAAAAAAAATTTGATTGATTTTTCTTACAATCTTAACCTCTTTATATAGGAAATGGCTAACCGGGAATTTTTTTTTTATGTATAGCGCCCAAAAACTGGGCGCTATACGCATTTGAATTATTGTATCCAGAAAAAAAAAAATGGAATTAATAACAAATATATGTATAGCGTCCAATTTTTGGGCGCTATACCTGACACAGTCAGCTTTTGCAGTATAGCACCCAAAAATTGGACGCTATACATTAACGGCAGAGTTACCGTTAATGTATAGCGCCGAGTTTTTGGGCGTTATACATAGTTTGGTTATCTTCTTTTTTTTCACTTATTTTCGTTATTTGTGTCAAAATGAACATCATTTTGGTTCCGGACTCTTTGAACAAAGATTTTGTCAACAGTCAGGTGAGTTTAGTACGTTTTCATTGAGTACTTTAATTAAGAATATTACGGTTTATGCCTCTATGCACAAGTTGATATTCATGCCGAATAAACCGAAATTACGGAACCAAATAAACCGAAATCGGAAGGAGAAAAACCGAACTATACCGAATGTAATTAGGTATGATATCGGTATAGCATTTTAAGAAACCGAATATCAAAAATAGCAAGCTAAAATGATTAAATATCGTACCGTACTGACCGACGAACACCCCTAGACTAGAAGAACTTTTGCTTCACACTCTTTATCATTTTCAATTTCTAGTCAAATTTTAAGACTTATTTCGATAATAAAAAATTGAACAACAAAAGGTGATAAGACTTCTTCCATTTGTATTTTTTCCATTATGTCAAATAAACTCCTCGCCCAACCCCCAAAACCTTTTATCTCTAGGAGCCCAAACAATGATCTGGTATTGGTTTTAATTGATAACTCCACAACTTCAAACTTAACTATTCTACTTGTAATTTAGCACAATCGCAAATCTATTCTTGCTTGGTAATTAGTACAACGCCTCATGTTTCGTGTCTTACTCTTCGCCCCACGTTAATTAAGTAAATCGTTCCGTTTCACGCTCCCGCCTTTAAAACACTGTTTAGTAATTAGTACTACTGTAAGTAATATGAAAGATGGTGGATTTGACGAAGAGAAAAAAAAAAGTTAATTACTTGAAAGAAAGATTTAGATATATATGTCGATTGATATTTTATGCGTGTAGCGGGAAGCTAGGCGGTTAAGAAAGAAAAACTTGATAGTGCAAGTCAATTCGTTGCCATTAATTAATAACTTGACAAAAAAGGAAATATAATATGCGTAAATTTTTAACTTGTAAAAACAGAGCTATACCATTTTCTCCATTGCCCTATTATGAACATATTTTTTCGGTTACAAACAAAATATTAGTTATACTACGTTATCCTAAGTTATACCCTAATTATAGGGTAAGAACTTACCCCAATAATGTCCATTATTCTAACTATTTCCTTAACATTTCTTCTTCGCTAGACCAACTAGTGTTGATACATATTGATGTTCAACTTCCTTTGATCCTTTCATTCCAATTTTAAATATCTTCTCCTTGCTATTGATCAGTTGAGTTTGTATATTGTGGGGAAAAAAATCAAATAACGCAACTTTAATTGTCAAAGTAGGCATTATATCCTAGAGATAGAATTTCTATCAAACCGGCCATTCGCATCGTGTGAGGAAATTACTGATTTACTGCATTTGATTATTGTTGCTATTCTACAATCGGAATATTACTAACTGCATCAATGACGTACTTCACCACTGCTATGGTCATGATTTTATGCCAAGGAGGATATTGCCAACAAATAACACAACCTCCTAATACAATAGTAGCTAGCATTAGATGGATCAGGCAATTATACGACAATAATGGCTGCAGTCTCGGCAGCTTCAAACAACAGCATTGCAAAATACTACATCCAAATAAAACAGGGAACCTACAACGAGTATGTCCAAATTGAAGAATGGCAAACAAACATAGTTCTCATAGGAGAAGGAATGGACAAAACCATAATATCAGGGAATAAAAGCTATAGAGGTGGCCTCGGGACGTATTACACTGCTAACGTAGGTAATTAAGCCGATTGTTCTTAATTTATTCCGATCCGCTTTCATATCAAATCACTCACTTAACAATAAAAATATATTCGTAACATTTTAAGCATCACGTTGCATGCAACAGTGTTTGCATGGTTGATCTGATGACTGTTTAATTTGGTTTCTCTTTCAAGGGGTGAATGGGAAAGGATTCATGGCGCAAGACATCGTCACTTTTCGAAACATTGCTGGAGCTCAGATGCTACAAGCAGTAGCTTTAAGAGCAACTGCTGATTTTCAGGGCACCTTATACACACACTCTGGCAAGCAGTTCTATAGGGAGTGTATAATTTCGGGCACCATTGACTTTATTTGTGGCGATGCAACTGCGGTGTTCCAAAATTGTTTAATTGAAGCACGTATGCATGCCACTTCCTGGCCAATATATTACCATCACAGCACAACAGAAAAATTATGAGAAAGAAAGAACAGGACTCGTGTTGCAAAATTGCACGTTACAATTAGCAATTCCAGATGCGCGTAATGTGACTATGTATTTTGGACGGCCACGGGGTGACTTTTCAAGTACTGTGATTATGCGAGTTACATAGACCTATTGATAAATTCAAAAGGGTGGATAGAGTTTGAGACAGAGCCCCTCGTTCGCCCATTCTATATGGAAATAGAGGACCTGGTGCAAACACAACGGGACGTGTAAAGTGGGCGCGTGTCACTAGTGATCCTAAGGTCGCATCAAGTTTCACTGTCAGGAATTTTATCCAGGGTGATTAATGGATACCCTCCATAGTCCACATTACTTAGATCTGCTATGAATGCAAATGATACTGTAATCCACCATTCTGCTAGTTATAGTAGTGTATATAGTATTTGTTAGTAGTATTATAGCCTGGTTGGTCAAGCTGGAGAAATCAACTTATTTTGAAAAGTGTTTTTTTCAGAAGTGCTTTGAAAAAAATACTTTTGGAAAGAAGCAGTTTATGTTTGGCCAATCACTCTGAAAAGCACTTTTGAGCAATAATTTGTACTTGACCAAATTTTTCAGAAAGTGCTTTTAAGTATCAAATTACGATAAGAACATGAATAGATTTACTTAATAGTTATTATTATAAGTAAATAAATAATCTCAAATATTTGTTATTACAGGCAATAATTAAATGCTTTTATTTTATTTAAGTAAAATACGAAAATAAAATTTAAAAGTATTTAATTCTTTTAATATAAGTTAGATATATTGAAAATTATTCAACAAATATAAAAGTATTCACCCCTAAAGTCACTGTATATTAAAAAATTATTGTAACGACCCAGCCGTTCGTTTTGAGATCTAATGTGTCGTTCGGCGGTTTGAGGCCATGGGCAGCTTCATTTCAGGTATTATGACTTGTAGGTGTGGTCGGAATTGAATTTCGGGAAGTTCGGAGTCAATTTGGAAAGAAAATTTTCATTTCGAAAGCCTTAAGTTGGAAGAATTGACTAAGATTGAATTTTTGAGTAAACGACCTCAGAATCAGGATTTGAAGGTTCCAGCAGGTTCGTATGATGATTTCGAACTTGGGCGTATGTTCGGATCGGGTTTTGGATGACCCGGGAGCGTTTCGGCGCATATTGTGGAAGATAGCATTTTAGAAGAATTTCATAAGTCTGGGTTGAAGTGCATTTCAGTGTTATTGATGCCCGTTTGGGATTTCGAGTCTGGGAATAGCTCTGTATGGTGATTCTGGTGTTGGAAGCGCGGTCGGAGGTAAATCCGGAGGTCCATAGGTCATTTTAAAGTCATTTGGCTAAAGGATAGAGATTTGAAGGTTTTAAGAAGTCCGACCGGAAGTAGAAATTTTGATATCGGGGTCGGATTCCAATTCTGAAAGTTGGAGAAGGTCTGTACTGTTGAATGTGACTTGTGTGCAAAATTTGGGGTCAATCAGACATGATTTGGTAGGTTTCGGCATCGAATGTAGAAGTTTGAAATTTCAAAGTTCATAAAGATTTAATTGAGTTGCGATCCATTGTTTCGATGTTATCTGATGTGATTTGAGGCCTCGAGCAGGTCCGCATTATGTTTTGGAACTGGTTAGTGTGATTGGACAGGCTCTCGGGTGGATTCCAGGTGGTTAACAGATCGAATTTGGAATTTGAGAAAGGCTGAGGGCTGTTGTCATCTGGTGTGACCGCACCTGCGGGGCTTTGGCCGCAGGTGCAGAGCCGCAGAAGCGGCCTTGGTGCCGCAAAAGCGAACATGGCTGGCTAGGCTGGGACCGCAGATGCTGTTGGCTCGCCGTAGAAGCGAGACTGCACCTGCCGATTTGTAAGCGCAGAAGCGGGAATGGGCAAGGAGCCCTGAGCCGCACATGCGGTCAAGTGACCGCAGTTGCGAGGGATCGCTGGGCAGTGTCTTTTAAAGACGAGGGTTTGACCCATTTTTCTTCCATTGTCTCTTGGTTGGGCGATTTTTGGAGAGCTTCAAGTGGAGATTTTCATCATCTATGTCAAGGTAAGCTGTTTCCACTCATTTCAAGTTAAATACAAGGTTTGTATATAGATTTGGTCATGAAAATTAGTAGAAGTTTGGGATTTTGAAGAAAGACTAGAATTCGGTATATTTGGATTTTACCACGAATTTGGGCATGAAATTGAAAGAGGATTATATATTTGAGTTCGTAAATTTATGGGTAATCTTTATCTTTGAAAAAATTTGGAAATCCGGGCGCGTGGGCCTGAGAGTGATTTTATCGACTTTTCGAGCGGAGTTGGGAATTTATATAAATTGAATTGTTATAAGTATTAAAGTATATTTTCATTGATTTGCCCGTTATTTGGATAGTTTTGGGGCGTTGCCCCAAACTTCCAATTCTACCGCTGGAAAATAACGCGTTCGACTGGACTAGCACGTCGGCGCTAGTCATCGCGCTACTGGGCGCGCTAATGGCTAAACATTCTGCCTGGAGATTGCTGGACTAGCGCGGTTGCACTAATGGGCGAGCTAAGACCGTGCTAGTGAACTTGTAATCTGTCCTAGCAATTTTCTTCCTTCTTTTCACACGTTAAATACTCCAAGTGGCCTTTCTCCTTCAATTTGGATCCAAACACCATCCTAGGTCCTCATACGCGCATTTTTCTCCTACGAAATATAAAATCAACAATTAGAGCCATTTAACATCATTTCACATTCCTAAGACAGTGAAGCATCATTAAGTTGGAGTACAAATATACACTAAACTACATGAATTTAGCCTATTATCAAGTCGATTATGAATCTTCGGAGCAAGGTAAATCTCCTTTCTAACTTTGTAAGAGGGAATTGTCCCCATAGATGATATAATTAAATATGTGCTACTATTTGTGGGGCCTACATACGCACGAGGTGACAGGAGTTCGTGCGTAGCTACTATTATGTTTATGTCGGAGGAGTTTAGGATCCACAAGCATACTCTACATGCCGTATCTTGTAATCTTAATGATAAATTTAGAATTTCTTGGCATCATCGAATTATTTAAATAGATATCTAAGAAGGTTACCTATCCTTATTTAATTTACTGGTTTTCCCTTGGAAGAATATCCCCAAATAAACCCCTGATTTTCTGCTGAATGTGTGTATATATGAGTACTTGAGTCGCATGTACAATTCGCGAGCGGGGTAAATCTATTATTTATTTTGACCACGTCGCATGTACAAATTCATGATCGGGGTAACTCTATTATTTATTTTGACCGCGTCGCATGTACGATTCACGAGCGGGGGTAATATATGCATCTATGGTTCGTGCCGTTCGACCCTTCGGCAGTGCACATTTATTATTTCGTTGTATCAGCCGTACGCTCACGGCATGTTATGCGCATTGATTGGTATTTCTCTGTGGTTGTTTAACCGTTAAATACCTTGGAAAATGAATTAGTAACTTGTACGATAGGAACTTGACATATAAAGGTACTTGTGAGGATACTTGGCTTTCCCTGTCTTTCTTACTTGTTCATATTTGTCATTCATGCTTAGCCTTATATTTAACTCTACTGTTTGGCCATAGTGAGCGTCAGAGTCGACCTCTCGTCACTACCTCTTCAAGGTTAGGCGGGATACTTACTGAGTACGCGTTGTCTTCGTACTCATACTACACTTGTTGTGCATTTTTGTTGCACAGACACATGTATATCTAGTGGTCCCGCTTGACGCAGTGATGTGGCTGACATGGAGACTTAGGAGATCTTCTTCTCTCGAGACGACCCGCAGCCAACAAAGTCTTCCTCGAATGTATTTCACTTTCTTTACTGTCCCATTTGTATTCTGGACGGTTATTGTATTTCATTTGGTTTTTCTTAGAAATTTCTCATGCACTTGTGACACCGGGTTCTGGGATGATTTTGGGATGTATTTGTTAATTAAATTGTTAAAAAAATGCTATTTACTCAGTAAATTTTATTGATCGTTGTAAAAGGAAATGAAAAGTAACGATTTCAAAATACTAAAAATAGGAATTTTACTTGTCTAATGAGTGTTGACTTGCCCGACAATGGCATCCGGCACCATCACGACCTTGATGGATTTTGGGTCGTGACAGTTATCTAAAAATAATAAGAAATATTAATATATTAATATATTAAGTATTAAGTTTAACGATTATTTTGGTATATACTATATTTTGTTAAAGGTACTTTTGGTAAGAAAAAAAGCCAAAACTTCTACTACTTTTGGGAAGAAGCTACTTCTTTCTGCTTCTTCCCAAAAGCACTTTTTTCTCCAAAAAAGCTTGGCCAAACACCTAAAGTTTAGGAAAAAAGTGATTTTGAAAAAAAAACACTTTTAGCCTTGTGGATATCAACTCATTATTTGGGTACCCTGAGTACCCGTCTAGAAAACAAAAGTGAGACCTTCCTGCCAGTCTGTCGAGCATTTGATCGATGAAGGGAAGTGGGAAGTGATCTTTACGGGTGGCAAGATTTAACTTTCTGTAGTCCATGCAAATTCTCCAGCCAGTGACGGTCCTTGTGGATGTCAGCTCATTGTTGTCATTTTTTACCACCGTCATGCCACCCTTCTTAGGAACACATTGTACTGGGCTAACCCAGTTGCTGTCAGAGATGGGGAAAATGATTCCCGCATCTAACCAATTTATGATTTCCTTCTTCACCACTTACTTCATGTTTGGGTTCAGCCGCCTCTGGTGTTCCCTAGAAGGTTTGTGCCCCTCTTCCAGCAGAATTTTGTGCATACAGTATGCCGGGCTAATCCCCTTTATGTCTGCCATGGTCCAACCAATGGCAGTCTTACACTCTGTGAGTACCTGTAAGAGCTTCTTTTCCTGCACATCTAGCAAACTGGATGAGATAATAACAGGTAAAGTATAATTAGGTCCAAGAAACGCGTACCTGAGATGGGCTGGCAGTGGCTTCAACTCCAGCTTGGGTGGCTCTTCAACAGATGGCTTGGCTGGCGGAGTCTCTCTTTTTTCTAAGTGTAAGGGCTCAAACTCGAGTGCCCTCGGCCAAACACCTTTTCCTTCAAGCTCTAACACCCATTCTGCCAATTCTTCCCCATTTACCTCACCCAAATTCATCAAACATGCAGCAAGAGGGTCCTCAATAGTTAAGGAATCATCATCTTCCTCCACTATCACATCCACAACATCAATAAGAGAACAATTGGCTCACTTGGTCGCCTCATGGATTTCTGCACATTGAATGTAATTTCCTCGTCGTTCAACCTCATCTTGGGTTCCCCAGTTTCACAATCAATGATGGCACGTCCTGTGGCCAAGAATGGACTTCCCAAAATTATGGGAATCTCTTCATCCACTCTGCAGTCCAGTATCACAAAATCCACAGGGAACACAAACTTCCCTACCTGCACCAATACGTCATCCAGAATGTCTGGCGGTCTCCTGTCTACCAGCTGCAACAACATAGAGGTTGGTCTAGCTCTAGCAATCCCCAACATCTTGTAGATGGCCAGGGGCATAAGATTAATGTTGGCCCCTAAATCACAAGTGCCTTGGCATACCCAAGCATCTCCTTCAGAGCATCAATCAAAGGAATGTTTGCCTGTATCTGTTTCAACATGTCCAAGAACTTTTTATACTGCTCATCCTTCTGATACTTAGCTAGTCTCTGTGGGAATGGTGCTGGAGGTCTCTTCTTCCCAGTGAGTTGGGATTTTTCTTTGTCAGACACCACCTCAATTACCGGTTCCTGGGCTGGCTCAACTTCTTTCTCAGCCTCGAGCTGTGTGCTGGGTTCTCCTTGGACAGGCTGCACTGTCACCTCAGTTAGTTTTGTTGACTCATCAATTTCAATAGGTACTGGTACTAGTGTCTCAGCCTGTCTGCTTTCTCCAGATCTTTCCTGCTCCAAGTCTAAGTCCCTGCCATTGCGTAGACTCACTGCCATTAGCTGCTTAGGACCATGATCCTTAGGATTTACCTGAGTATCTGCAGGCAATTTCCCATGAGGACGATTATTCAAAAAAATCGAGATCTGGCCCATTTGCATTTCAATGTTTTTAATAGCTGACTCATGTGCATCTACTCTCTCGCTTATTTTTGCAGTTGACCCAATAACCTGTTGCATCATTGCTTCAAGCCTGGAAAACCCATCTTCCTGTCTACCACCATATTGTTGCTGAGGGGGGTGATAAGCCTGTTGCTAATTCTGATTCTGATTATTGTACCCCTGTGGCCTTTGGTAAGGCGCCACATTACCCTGAGGTCGTATGGCTCCATGTTTACACTATTGTGCTGCTACTGAACTGGCCTGTATGGTTGATTTTGTTGGCCCCAATTCTGTCCACCCTGTCGCTGACCTCCATAATTCGACACATAGTTCATATTTTCAGGGTAGTGATGTTGATCACATTCAGCATTCCACTGATTACCAAGTGGCTGACTAATGCAAGATGTGCATAAGCCCCCATTGGTTGTATCCACAATATGTACCTGCTGCTTTTTCCCTGACTCCTCCACCTTTTTGGTTAGTATGCACATCTGTGTTATCAAGGTGGACATATTCTCAGCAAGATTGTTGGATGGATCGAAGCGCACTGAGTGAACTACCGGAGTAATGGGTGCATTCCTGGTTGTCCACCCTGAATTATGCGCCATTTTATCAAGCAGGATCTAGCTTTCTCTCCATGTTTTGCTCAAGAATTCTCCACCAGCTGAAGCATCTACATTTTCCTTTACAGTATCCGCCAGACCCATATAGAAATTATTTAACCAAAGAATTAGACCCTTTGACTAAAGCTTATTTTTAAGATAAATATGGGTTACTGATAATCAAGATAATGGAAAAAATGAATAATAGACAATATTACAGAAATAAAAGATCGAAGTTGATTGTATTCGAGAATCAGATGCCTTTACAAGCTGTATTCCCCTCCCTTATATAGGAGATTCTTATAACGTACGACTCCTGCTATGGTTACTCAAGCGTTACAAAGGATAACGGTAATAGGGGTTTAGTTACATAACATTCGAGTAATCAAGTGTGGGTCCTTGAATCTGCCCGTAGCTTTATCTAGATTCATTCTGACTGTGCCTCTCTCCCGTTTTGATCAAGTTGAATTTCCCGTGGCTGATAAGTTCGTGGGTTACTGAATCATGCCTCTTTGTACCGTACCTCTTCAAAGAGTTACGTCCAGCTGTCGTGTTTTCCTGTGTCCACGTGACAACGCTGAGTTGTCAAAAGCTGGCTTACGTGTGAAACTCTTTTTTACCAATACAGATAATCCCCCCACTTACCATATATTTAACAATTAATATTTGGTAAGTGGATATTCATTTATGGCGGGAATAATTTACCGCCGCTTTTCCTTGAATCATTGTATCCTTCTCTGCACCATAGGCGTCGTTTGTCACTTCCATTTAATGCTCATACCACGTGTCCTTTTTGGATTGGTTCTACATTTACTTAGCACCTTTTAGGGCTTTTTGCGGTTTTGTATCGAAGTGGCATCTTCAATTATGACTTTTCATCATTATTTTCCCTTTTCATCATGTTTGATGGTTGTCTTCAAGTATAAATACATGTTTTCTTTTCTTTGCTTCCATGAAATACTTTTCTAATTTTGTTTTCTGTAAAGAACTTTCTCCTTTGCCTTTATAAACATGTCTTCTTCAAACCAACCTTAGAGAGTAATAGACATTGAAAGCTTAGCGCCATCTTCTGCTCCAACTAGGAGTCGGAGGGGTGGTAGACTTAGAAGTCTAGGATCCACACCTTCGAGGGGATCTTCTTATTCTCAGATAGTACCTCCCCCTTCCACTAGATCTCTAGTTTCCCCGAGATTTAGGGTTTCTCGATCTTTGTCTAGGGGTAGAGGCAAACTCCTTCGTGAACCTGGAGTCGATGAAATTGTCCCTGCTGAGTTTGTTTTTCTAGGGATAGTCAA
>ML390062.1:176910-220271 GCA_005239525.1 Nicotiana knightiana | reverse complement strand
TCAACCAGGGAGTGTATACCCTTGATTGGAAAAGAAAACATCAACCAGGGAGTGTATACCCTTGATTGGAAATAAAAGCATCAACCAGGGAGTGTATACCCTTGATTAGCATCGACTACGGAAGTGTATACCCTGCATCGGGAAAGTAAAATCAACCAGGGAGTGTATACCCTTGATTGGAAAAGAAAACATGAACCAGGGAGTGTATACTCTTGATTGGCATCGACTACGGGAGTATATACCCTGCGTCGGGAAAAGAAAATCAACCAGGGAGTGTATCCCCTTGATTGGAAAAGAAAACATCAACCAGGGAGTGTATACCCTTGATTGGAAAAGAAAAAATCAACCAGGGAGTGTATCCCCTTGATTGGAAAAGAAAACATCAACCAGGGAGTGTATACCCTTGATTGGAAAAGAAAAAAACAACCAGGGAGTGTATAGTCTTGATTGGAAAAGGAAACATCAGTCAGGGAGTGTATACCCTTAATTGGAAGCATCAACCAGGGAGTGTATACCCTTGATTGGAAAAGAAAACATCAACCAGGGAGTGTATGCCCTTGATTGGCATCGACTACGGGACTGTATACCATGCATCGGGAAAAGAAAACCAACCATGGAGTGTATACCCTTGATTAGAAAAAGAAAGCATCAACCAGGGAGTGTATACCCTTGATTGGAAAGGAAAACATCAACCAGGGAGTGTATACCCTTGATTGGAAAGGAAAACATCAACCAGGGAGTGTATACCCTTGATTGGCATCGACTACGGGAGTGTAGACCATGTGTCCGGAAAAAGCGTAATTGGGGATTGGATGCCCCGTACTAATTTGAGTTATTTTCAACTTAAATTCTTCATCTCTTCTTCTTCTTTTATTATATTTTTTTATTTAATTTTTTTATGCATGCGGAAAAAGATTTCTTCGAGAAAACTTCCCTTTCTTTGGAGTCAGTGCTGCAGAGCTCCTTCTAGCCCTTGCGCAAATTTATTTTTGTTGCACCTGTTTGTTGCATGGTCGTTTTTGCACCTCTTTCCTATTTTCAAACAAAGAACAATTTTTTAGTTTGGAGCGGTGGTTGGTATTGCGGCCTTGATTTTCAACTGTTTGATCTCAGTTCTTTTGATGAAGATCCCAATCACTTGCTTGCTGGGGATTGGGTGTCATCTCTAATCCCGAGGACCTTAGCTTCCTAGGTTTTACCATGGCGAGCAGTCACGTGGGACCCAACATTTTATTCATTGCCTTTGTAGGATTTTCACTTGCTTTTCTTTTGGATTTCCAGAGTATCGGGGGGGGTGGAGTTTTGGCCCCTCAAATTCTGCTTCGGCGGTTAGTTGTGTGGGACTGAACCTTTCCAAATTTATTTCGCCTTTATTGCCCTTTCACTTCTGACTTTTCTTCCAATTGTAACTTTAGGTCAATTGGAATACCTCGGCTTTTCAAACCTTGCCAAGATGGTTAGCCACGCGGGGTTCAACCTTTCAACTTCATTCGCCTTTATAGGTACTTCAATTTGATTTTATCCTTTCAAGGTTTTGAGTTTGAATCATCAGCCATTGTGGCCAGTCGGGATCGACTCGTTACCCCGGACGAGGCCGGGTGCCTTTTGCATATTGACCCGCGTCAAACGAGAGCCCTGTAAATCAGTCTTGCCATCTTTTCTTTGCCTTAGTTTCGGGACAGAGTTAGACCAGAAGGGATTCAAAAGAAAAATAAACGACAGAATGTCCCTTTCGGGGAAAGGAAAGAAGGACTTATCTGGACTGGATGCAGACTCTAATGAACATGACATGCCCTTTGGACTGGATACGTGTTCCGTGTAAACCGTCTGACTCTCAGAAATTCATCACAATTATTACCTCGAGATTGAGAAACCTTGCCATGGACTGCGTCTATGTCGGTGACCCATTATCCTTTTCGATCAGTGGCGCCCTTTGCGGGTTTTCACCAACTAACCTCTCTTATTTCTCTTCTCACCATCGCCTTGTAGTGCTCTTTGCGAGTTTTCACTAACATGACTCTCTCATTTTTAATTTCTCTACTTACCATCACCTCATGGTGCCCATGTGGGTTTTCACCAATGAGACTCTCTCATTTTAATTTCTCTCATTTGCTTGTATTTGGATCCAAACAACTGTATCCTCCAATATTGGACATCTTTGCCGATTGATCGGAAGGACTTGAACAGGGTTTTTGGTGAAAAGAATTTGTGTTTAATTACAACTTTGGAATATTTAAGGCGACACATCGCCGAATCTTAACACTTGCCCCAGCTTAAACTCTTGGGNTTTTTTTTTTTTTTTTTTTTTGATTTGATGATTTTTTTTCATTTCATCATTTTTTTTTCAACATCTCTTTTTTGTTTTCCAATAACACTTTCAGGTTCCAAAGAGGGTAATCAAAGAACAGTAACCGGCTCAAAGGGTTTGCAAAAGGGTTAATGTTGTTTGGGTAGCGAGAATGAAAGACTTCGTCATCTCAACCAGAGAACATTTGAAAATATATGGGGGGATCAAACATAGTACCTTTTGACGGCATCTGCATTGACAACCGTTTCAGGGTCATTTCCTTCGATGTCCCCCAGGTATAATACTCCTTTTGGTAGCAATTCCCTTATGATGTATGGAACTTTCCAGTTTGGGGCGAATTTTCCTTTCTCTTCTTCGTGGTGCGGGAGGATACGTCTTAAAATGAGTTGCCCTACTTCGAAGCTCCTAGGTTGCACTTTCTTGTTGTAATCACGGGCCATTCTTTGCTGGTATAATTGTCTGTGGCACACTGAGGCCATTGTTTTCTCATCAATTAGAGTTAATTGCTCCAGTCGGGTCTTGACCTACTCATTGTCCTCAATTTCTGCTTCGACGATAATCCGAAGGGAAGGAATTTCGACTTCTGCGGGTATTACGGCTTCAATGCCATAAACCAATAGGTAAGGGGTAGCTCCAACCGATTTGCGCACGGTCGTGCGATATCCCAACAATGCAAAAGGCAGCTTTTCATGCCATTGCCTGGATGTTTGAATCATTTTCCTGAGAATTTTCTTGATGTTTTTGTTTGTTGCTTTAATGGCGCCATTGGCTTTGGGCCGGTAAGGGGTCGAGTTGCGGTGTGTTATCTGGAACTATTTACATACCTCCCTCATCAAGTTACTGTTTAGATTCGCGGCATTGTCGGTAATGATAGTTTTTGGGTTACCAAAACGAAAGATGATATTAGCATGCACGAAATCCACCACCACTTTCTTAGTGACAACTTTGAACGTGACGGCCTCAACCCATTTTGTGAAATAGTCGATAGCAACCAAAATGAATTTGTGCCCGTTTGAGGCTCTTGGCTCAATTGGCCTAATGACATACATTCCCCAGGCAACAAATGGCCAGGGTGCCGACATAGGATGCAGTTTTGATGGTGGTGCATGGATTAGGTCGCCATGTATTTGACACTTATGGCACTTCCGGACGAAAACGAAACAATCTTTATCCATGGTCATCCAATAATATCCAACCCGTAAGATTTTCTTTGCGAGGACGTACCCATTCATGTGGGGACCGCATACTCCTGAATGGACCTTGCCCATGATCCTTTCGGCTTCTTAGGCGTCTACACATCTTAACGGATTTAGATCAGGAGTCTTTTTATACAGTACTTCCCCACTTAGGAAGAAACTGCTGGCGAGCCTTCAGATGGTTCTCTTTTGGTCTCCATTGGCCTGCTAGGGATATTCTCTTGTCTTAAAAAATCTTTTAATATCATGATACCATGGCTGGACATCGGGTTCTACTTCGACCGTGTTGCAATAACCATGTCTTTCCTTGATTTGGATCTCCAATGGGTCTATGCGAATATTACCCGGATAGGGCAGCATTGAAGCTAGGGTGGCCAGCGCATCAGCTAACTCATTGTGGCACTGAGGAATATATCTGAACTCGACGGCTTTAAATCTCTTACTAAGATTCTCCACATGCTGTCTGTAGGGAAGGNAACTCTTCTACATCCATGTCAATGGCCATGTTCATGCCCATTATACAAGCTTCATATTCAGCAGTATTGTTTGTGCAGAAGAAACGGAGGCGGGCCGTGGCTGGGTAGTGTTGTCCTGTGGGTGAAATCAAGATTGCCCCTATCCCAATGCCTTTCGCATTGGCTGCTCCGTCGAAGAACAGTTTCCAGGTGTCAGCGCCTTCCGAGATTATTTCGACGGAGTTGATTTCTTCATCCGAAAAATAAGTGCTCAAAGGCTGGTATTCATCATCAACCGGATTTTCAGCTAGATGATCGGCCAATGCTTAAGATTTCATAGTTGTGTGTGTGACACAGACAATATCGAATTCTGTGAGCAAGATTTGTCATTTTGCTAATCTCTCGGTGGGAATTGGCTTTTGGAATATGTACTTCAAAGGATCCAGCCTCGGGATGAGGTAGGTGGTATAAGCCAATAAATAATGTCGGAGCTTCTGAGCAACCCAAGTTAGAATGCAGCAAGTCCTTTCTAACTGAGAATACTTGGCTTCATAGCTTGTGAACTTATTACTTAAGTAATAAATGGCCTGCTCTTTCTTCCCGATTGCATTGTGTTTCCCCAGAACACACCCAAAGGAGTTTTCTAGCACCGTCAGGTATAGGAATAGAGGTCTCCCCGATTCTGGTGGGACTAACACTGGAGCATTTGACAGATATTCTTTGATCTTGTCAAAAGCGTCCTGGCACTTGTCTGTCCATTTGATGGCCACATTTTTTTTCAATAGCTTGAATATAGGCTCGCATGTGGAGGTCAACTGAGCGATGAACCTGCTGATGTAATTCAACCTACCCAACAGACTCATGACTTCTTTCTTGGTTCTTGGGGGTGGGAGATCCCGAATAGATTTTATCTTTGTTGGGTCCAACTCAATACCCCGTCAACTGACTATAAATCCCAGTAATTTTCCGGATGGAACTCCAAAAGCGCATTTGGCTGGGTTTAATTTCAAATCATATATGCACAGGCGTTCGAAGAATTTCCTCAAATGCTGCACATGGTCACTTTGGGTTCTGGACTTAATGATCACATCATCCACATACATCTCAATCTCCTAATGCATCATGTCGTGAAATATGGCAGTCATGGCCCTCATATAAGTTACCCCGGCGTTCTTTAAACCAAATGGCATGACCCGGTAACAGTACGTTCCCCAGGGTGTAGTGAAGGCTGTCTTTTCTGCATCCTCTTCATCCATCAACACCTGGTGATATCCGGCACAACAATCAACAAAAGACTGTACCTCATGTTTGGCACAATTGTCAACTAGGATGTGTATATTTGGCAGTGGAAAATTATCTTTGGGACTAGCTTTATTCAGATCCCGGTAGTCGACACATACTCGGACCTTTCCATCCTTTTTAGGCACCGGAACCACATTGGCCAGCCACGTGGTGTATTGGACCACTCGGATTACTCCAGCCTTTAATTGTTTAGCGGCCTCTTCTTTTACCTTCTCACTCATGTCTGTTTTAAATTTCCTCTGCTTTTGTTGGACAGGTGGATGACCGGGGTAGGTTGGAAATTTGTGTACCACCAAGTCCATACTTAGTCCGGGCATGTCGTCGTAGGGCCACACAAATACGTCTTTGAATTCAAATAGGATTTGAATCAAGACGTCTCTAGTCTCTTCATCCGTGTGGATGCTTATCATGGTTTCTCGAATCTCTTCTTCATTGCCCAAGTTAACGGGTTCCGTTTCATTTAAGTTTGGCTTAGGCTTATTCTCGAACTGTTCCAATTCTCGATTTATTTCCCTAAAATCCTCTTCTTCGTCATATTCCAATTCTTGATTCATTATTTCGAGGTTAGACGGCGTATTAAGATCAAAGCATGAAGTCCGCAAGTATATCATGTTTTTTAAAGCCGCATTATTAGGACTGAAAAATAAGAAAAGTAAACAAAAATCAGAAAGAATAATAGACGATGAAATTTTGATTTCATTTCATTGAATTTGAACATAGGAGGGTTTACATCGGAATTTAAAGGCAAGAATTTAAAAACACTTGAGTTACACCCTGAAATAACTCATAGTGCAGAAAGGATGGCAAAAGCTGAACTACCGGGACTCCCGCCTGATGGGGAATGGAGTAGCCTCCTAGTTTTGCAACTTGGCGTCAGGCCCCATATACTGTACTTCGGCAATGCTGGAGCCTTCTCCTGGTTGGACCATATGGGCCTCATACAACATCTGCCTCATTGCTCCGCATATTTCTTCTATTTCTTCAACCGTGAAAGCCTCTTCCTCTTCCTCCACGTATTTTTGTTTGAAAATGATGCGGTGATGTGTGGGATCGGCTGAGGCAATACCCAACCATTTTTCTTACGTTGGTCAGCCCATTGTTCATCGTCGGGAGTAGCTTGAAACCATGTGCCAAAATACTTTTTATTAGTAGGCAAAGTGACGGGTTCTTTAATGCCTTGCAAGGACACCCCGGGCCCTTTTCCAGGTATGTACCCATTTTTAATCATGTCGTTGGTGACCGTAATTGACGCGTTTGATAGGAAGGGTTGAGGGCACGGGGCTCCTTCCTCATGCTGGTCCGCAACCACAATCTCGAAAGCTTGGTAGACTATGTGCTCACTGCCCTCTCTTGCTTCCAGGCATGGGGCTAATGGGTCCCTGTAAATAGACTGCTCGTCTTCCCCATGGACCACGATTTCCTGCTCCTCATATTCGAACTTAACCATCTGGTGGAGAGTAAATGGTACTGCCCCTGCTGCATAGATCCAAGGCCTCCCCAGGAGATAATTGTAGGAAGTATCCATATCCATGACCTGGAATGTCACTTTGAAATCTACCGGTCCGATTGTCAAGACCAAATCAATCTCTCCGATCGTGTCTCTCATGATACCATCGAATGCACGGACGCACACATTGTTGGGCCTGGTTCTCTCAGTCCCGATCTCCATTCTTTGTAGGGTCTATAGAGGGAAAATATCAACCCCAGATCCACCGTCCATCATAACCCTTTTCACATAGTAACCCTCACATTTAACAGTTAGGTGGAGAGCTTTGTTGTGGGCAGCCCCTTCCGGGGGCAAGTCATTCTTACTGAATGAGATCCGTTTGACTTCAAAAAATTATTTTGCCATTCTTTCCATTTTCTCGACTGTGGTGTTGGTCGGAACGTATGTTTCATTAAGGGTTTTTTATCAGGATCTTCTGATGCTCGATTGAATTTACCAGCAAGGATAGGAGTGAGACCTGAGTGGGGGAATTTCTGAGCTCCTCGATTATGGCTTATTCAGCGGTTTTCATATTCTTGAAGAATTCTTCTGCCTATCCGGCACTGATCGGCCTTTTAGGCGGAAAGCGTTTCAGCTTGCTTTGGTTTAGTTCTTCCAGGCTGAGGTATTTCGTTGATGAGTTTATATCACCTTTTTCCCCAGTAATATCTTTCCCTTTGTATGTCACCACCGTCCTATGGTAATTCCATGGGATGGCAGTAGTATTCTTCATGGGAGTTTGCGACGCGCGGCTAATAACCACGGGCTCATTCAGCCTTGGTGAAATTATTTTCCCCTGCGCCACATATGTCCCTTTCATCACGTACATTTTTGGGCCATTTGTTATTGCCTTGTTTAATTGTAACCTTCTGGGAGGGCTCAACACACTTTGTTCCTTCCTGTGCACCTTGGGGATGTAAAGGACAGCGTCTTTAGAGGGTCCCCTATTTGTTTCAATCTTAGCCTTTTCTGTGACCTGGGGGACAGGGTTACTCTTCTTCATCTCCATGACTGGTTTGGGTGCCCCCTTGGGTTTTCTTTCCACATCTGCGATGGCGATGATGGCCTTTAGAGCTGGATCAAAATCTTGGTCCTCGAAAATCATGCTGATGACGGGCTCATGATTGTGAGTGGGTAGTGGATTGTTCGTCACATTGGGAGCTTCTTCGTCCCTTAAAACCACTTTCTTTTGTTCTATAAGGCTTTCCATGGACCTTTTGAGGGTCCAACACTCCTCCGTGTCATGCCCTCCTGCTCCGGAATGGTAGGAACAATTGGTTCCCGACTTGTATGATGCTGATGCTAGGTTTTGCTTGGTCGGCGGTAGGGGTTATAGAAGCCCCATCTAGACTAATTTTGGGAAAAGGCTTGAATACGGCTCCCCGATAGGAGTGAAGTTGGGTTTCCTTGGCGGTTCACGGAGGTAGGTGTTGTACGGGTAGTTTTGGGGAGGGCGTGGATTATATGGAGCTGAGGGAGGATGGTTGTTTCTCGGAGGTGGATCTCTATTCTGATTATATTGTTGATGCAGCCTGGGATGTGTTTGAGCGTTCATTACCGCATAGGGAAGAGGGGGCGTAACATAAGTTGCGTCTTGGTGAGGATAGTAATGTTGGGAAGCTTTGGGAAATGGACGTAGGTATTGTCGAGGCTTCCTCACATCGGAAACCGTCATGGCCCATTATTCTTTCTTTTTTCTGTTGGCTGCGCTCTCGGATCCGCTTTGGATGGCCTGGGAGGTTGCTCTTATGGCGGATTAGCTCAGGATATGACCAGTTTTTAGACCATTCTCCACTATTTCTCCAATTTTGATTGCTTCCGCAAATGGTTTGCCCATGGCGGACATCAAATTTTGGAAGTAATCAGCTTCATGTGCTTGTAGAAAAACACTGACCATTTCAACCTCATCCATCAGAGGTTTGACCCTGGAGGCCTGCTCGCGCCATTTGTCGGCGTACTCTCTAAAACACTCTAAGGTTTTCTTTTTGAGATTGGATAGTGAGTTCTTATCGGGAGCGATGTCCACATTGTATTGTAATTGACGGAAAAAGTCCCGTGCCAGGTCATCCCATATGTGCCAGGGGGATATATCCTGGTCCATGTACCATTCTGATGCTTCCCGTCAAGCTTTCTCCAAAATATGCCATGAGAAGTTCCTCTTTCCCACCTGCTCCCCGGAGCTGGTTACAGTACCTTTTCAGATGAGTTTTAGGGTCCCCATGTCCATATTTTTCGAACTTGGGGGTTTTAAACCCAAGAGGCAAGTGGACGTGCTGGAACATGCACAAATCTGCATAGGAGACGCTTTTCTGCCCGCTCAGCCCTTGTATATTCTTGAGGATCTGTTCAATACTCTTCATTTTCCGAGTTATTTCTTTGTGCTCGAGGCCTTTCTTATCTTGTCCCAAAGTGACCTCAAGCTGAGGTTGTTGGGGATATGCATTAGGAGTAATATGAGTGGTATCCAGATGGACAGACGGTGTTTGGAATGTGAATGCTGGCGGCTCGAAACTTGGTCCAGAGATAGTCGGCAGAGCCGTAGCAAAGATTGGTGGTGCGGTGAAGATATTGGAGGACACATTGGAAAACAGGGCCTGGGAGTGAACCTTAGAAGGCCTTCCGGCACAGTGAGCCAACATAGTTGGATATCCAAACGGCGTGGCTGGGTAGCTTATGGAGATGTGGGATGTCCCGCCTGCCCTGGTAATTATCTATGGGAAACCCGGGATGGTACTGGGTGGTTCCCTACCATAAGCATGCGGCAACGCAGAGTCCTGTTCTCTTCAGTTGTTGCTGACTCAGACGTTAGGATGGCTGGACTTAGGTCTTCCACGGAAGAGCTGAAGATTGGCAAGTGACTTTCAGACGTCATTTCTATTCTCCCTTTTGATCTAGTGAAGTAAGGATGGGAAGCCAGGTTACCGCAAAACCAACCACCTAAAAATACCTTTTAGATTGAACCAACAAAATGTTAGGTTGAAGCATTTATCACATAGGCAATCGCACGTTTGGGGTATGCAATGCACCTGAGCAATTTAAACGCTTTTCTATATGTTTTTGCAACAGTTTTGTACTTCATCCCGACTTTATTTCTCGGCTTTTCCCTTTTTATCATTCTTACCCTTGTTCTGTTATTGTTTCCGCTCTTTTATTCCTTGCTCGGTTTCTTTCCTTATGGTTATGATCGAATCCTATGTGGATTGCCTACGTATCACGGCACCGCGTGAATCAGATCATCACGTAGTTCATGCGACAAAACCAAAAGACAGAATTGCATATTTCTTCTAAAATCTTCATTCTAAAATTTTCATTCATTAAATAAAATACTTCTGATTACAGAAAACTTGTAGCCCGCTTTTGGAATTTCAGAGTTTGCAAAACAGACTCGACACATATTTTCTAAAAATATAAAAACTACTGTGGACTCAGACATGACTACGACTAGAAAATGAAATACAGACTCGAAAAACATCAAAAATACATCAGTGCTTCCGTTGCTCCAGGGGTCGGTGGGGCATCATTCGGCCTTGCCACGGGCCTGCGTGCTATGTCTTGCCGGAGGCGGTAAAGGTCGTCCATTATCTTGTGGATGAAGATCATAACCGCTGAGAAGAAGGTGGTCCGAGTCATATCTTCACATTCTTGGCATTTGGTGACGATGTAGTCAGCTATCTCTTAGACCCTTCGCCTGATGATACCCTTTTCTTGAAGTAGGCGCCCGATTTGCTAGGATCTCGCCTCTAAAGTCTGGGCGTCTTTGTGACTCTGCTCTTGCCATTGTTGCAACTCTTTTTCCCACTGAGCCATCATGGCATAGCACTGTTCCCTCTCTGTCTTAAATCTTTTTGCATGTTTGGCCATTTCGTTCTCGAGGACGGACAACTTTTCCTTCAAGCCCATGACTTCCTGGTCATATTTCCTTTTTAGTCTCTGGACAAACTCTGTTCTTTACTCTGCACTTCTTGTTAATCTTGCCCGAACTCCGGCCAGTTCTTCTTCAGCTTTGTCTAGATCATTTTCGTAGCTGCACAGCTTATGACTCAGGTTGTTGATAAGCCTTTCATCAGTTCTGCTTCTCTCTGGGTTCTCAGCAGTTGTTTTTAATTCCTGTATCTGGGCCCAGAGAACTTCATTTTCTTGGGCTAATATGTTTTTCTCCCTTTTCAATTGTGGCAGTATGTAGAATGTTTTGAAACTTGATTTCCCTAACCTGGGCTTCCAACTTGCTTATGGTGGCTCGGTAGTTGTTCTCCTTTTCTAACCAAGCCCAATGCTCTTGTGTTTGCTCGGTGAATTGTTGCACGTGGGGTCTCTTTGCGGGTCGTTCTTGTTCTTGATGCTCCCTGCCTCTTATGCCATACCAAGAAGTGTAGGCGGGCTCCACTTCCCCTTTGGATAAGTCTCTCACCCGAGTTTGAGGTTCTAAAAACCTGCACTCATTCCAGATTTGACAGACCCTCCCTTCAGGAAATGCAGCTCTCGGGCATAAGTCAATGGCTTGTGGGCTTAAATCCTCATCATGGGGAACACCCTGTTGTCTCCCCAACTAGCGTAAGACCCGGTGTGGGACACATGGCTGAATGCTTCGCAGGCCCATTAACAGGAGATAGCAAACCTCAGCAGACATGTTGATAACCTCGCCGACAGGGAGCCACCTGAACGTCCACTCGATTTGGTTGGCAGTCAATGAACTCAAGTAATGCCAGGCTTCTGTGCCCTCAAGAAATTTGTGTCCCTTTACCCGAGTACCATGTTCCTCGATGCAATTCAAACCGGTTAAGCCGCAGTTCATGTAGCCTGGGCGGTGACTCGGGTGCTCGATCAGCCAGATTTGTAGAAGCAGGTTGCACCCCTCAAAGAACTTTCCCCCAGATTGGAAAACTGTCAGAGCACGGTAAATCTCGGCTAAGACCGTCGGTATAAGTGTGCCATTAGATTTTTTCATCATGAAATCTGCCATTCCCACAAGCCCGATGTCTATGCATCTGTGACTTCTTGGGCAAATCAAGGTGCCCAAGAATGCTACCATAAAATCTATCCCTCGGTGGGCTTCCCATTTAGCCTGATCTTTGTGAGTTATACCAGTGTTGTTAGCCTCATAACCTTAGGGATCTCCATAACGTCTGTAAAGAAAATAGAAAGTGCAGAAACCTTCGGATAGGTGTGGGTCTTGGACGTCCCGACTAATGTTCAACAGGTCCAAAAACTTATGTGGAGTCACCGCCCTGGGTGCCACTGGGTACCGACTTCTAAGATTGTCATTGAGACCAACATACCCTGCTATTTCCTCTAGCGTGGGTGTCAATTCAAAGTCTGAAAAGTGGAACACATTGTGGGCGGGATCCCAAAATGGTACTAGAGCCTCGACGATGTCCAACCTCGGCTTAATTTTTAGAAGGCCAGTAAGTCCCCCTAATGCTTTCATAACAGAATTTCTACTGGCTTCCCCCAAGTCGCTCCACCACATATGGAGTCCTAGAGGGATTTCCTCGACTTCCCTGAAGCGGATGTTTTCAACTGTATTCATCCTGCACATTCAATTTTTGATTAAAACCACAAAAATTTTGAAAAGTGTTATTTTTTGCAAAGGGTTTTGTAATAAATAAAAATGGACCATGTTTGCGAATACGGCCCTTTAATACTTCGGGTAGGAAGTTTTTTTTAAGGCTGTGTTTGCGAATTGGGTCGAAATTTAAAGACATACCACAGGCGGCCACTTTTGCAAAAACGGCCTTCTGGTGCCCCTCTTGGGTAATCAGACTACAATGGCGTCACCTAATTTTATTTGGGACTATACCCCCTGGATTTTGAAAAATGGAGTTGGACTTGATGAGGGTTGCCTACGTATCCCACACCCGTGAGAATCAAACAATGCGTAGTTCGAAAAAAATCCTGACTGAAAAATATACCCCCACTCATTTTGTTTTGGAATATTATTTTTTTTTTCATAAATTTTGGCAGAGTTTCGGGATAAATACGGGGATTTTTCAAAACAGGGTGAATTTTCTATCTTACCTCACTCTTGGTTTTCCTGTTCGTTTTTTTTTTAAATTTTAGCCGGTCAACACACAAACCGAAACAAATAAATGCATACGTAGCAGGTAAGATGCATCAGGATAGTCTTTCATTTCGGGTACACCTGTCCTAGACGGACCCAACCCCTGTGTTGAGTCCCCTAAGTTAAATGCACGTGATGCAAATAATCGTTCTTACTAGGGATCCGGCATGAGGCTATGTTATACTAAGTTTAAATCCTGGGGTTTTGTTCTAGACAAGGCTTACCCGAGCGGACAGCTCGAGCCGAGGTCGGGGCAGCTTACCGGGAATACAGAAGCTTCACCGGCTTTGCAACTTGTCCGTATCTCGTTCTAAAATTTGGATATGACTCTAACAGAAAAGAAGTCACACGAAGTGCACACTTCCCAGATGATTTAGAAGACTCTGACAGAAGAGGGGTTTCAGCACAGTTTATATCCAATTCAGATAATATCAAAGCGGTAAAAAGTGGCATTTAGCACATTAGGTTTGAACATGTAAAAATCAGATAATAAATCCAAATAAAACAGTTTATTCTAAGCTCGAATTCTCAAACCCTGAACCAGAGTTCTGGGTTCTATATCCCCAGCAGAGTCGCCAGAGCTGTCACACCTTCTTTTTCACCCGGTGAGGGTAGTAAGGGAGTTTTTCCAATTAAAGTGATATTATTCAGTTTTGGGACTTATTATTATTTCAGAGTCGCCACCCGGATTTTTGACGATGCTCCGGGACACCATTTTGTTTTAAAATTCCAAACCGAGGAAATTTTGACTCTGTTTTGATTTGTCTGCGGCCAGAAATTCGAGTAAGGATTTATGTTAACCCGGGAGAAGGTGTTAGGAACTCCCATATTCCGTGGTTCTAGGACGGTCGCTTAACTATTAATATTTGGCCTAAATTATCTGGTTATTTACATGTTTTAGCCTATTGTGCATTTAGCCTTTTAAATTTTTAAGTCGCTTTTATTATTTATGGATTTATCTTGAAACAAGTCACGATGGAGTGCACTTGTTTGTTTTTGGACACATTGTAACCGCGCCACATGAAATGCACCCACGATTACAACATGTGATTTTTATTATTGTTTTGAGTTAGAGTCGGGGACATGAGTTGTCACTCCCGAGTGTAGGTTATGTATAGTCACAAAAAGGCTTATTTGAAGCAATATTTGAAATTTTTACTAAGTTTCATAATTTAATCTAAAAGAGGTATCCTTAGCCTATAATATATGTATAAAATCATCTAGAAATTAGATTTACTATTCTAAAGGACAAGTGTTTGGGCTATGGCCATGTTTTAGCCCAAATTTCGCAAACACCTTTAGGCCAATCCTAGCATGCTAAAACGAAGGAAATTGAAAAGTACAAAACTTGATTCATGTGACCATATTTCAACTAACAACTTATGTAAAAGGCGATATGTTATTCAAACATCCTTACAATTGCATATATATCTGAATCGAAATTACGAATGAGAGTTTAACAAATTTTAAACCTTCTGCCCTTTTTATTTTATAATGTTGTACTACACGTGATGCATGTTCAAAGATATAATTTCAGATTTAAAAACTGGGTCTGCTACTGTGCTGAGAATTCATCAGACTCAAGCTTTAAACTCGATTTTAAGTGAAAAAAATAATCAGCCATTTATAATATAATCGACATTTCTACTAGTTTAGTTGTAACATAAAAAATTATGTGAGAATAATTTGAACTTTTAAGCGAGATATACTAATCAGATTTTTGGGTTGTGCAGGTTTAGAAAATACATTGCCTATTAGCTGTGTTTTTACACCCCCAGGTCCAATATCCCAAGATCAAACTAGTTCAGGCTTTAATGGGCCACTTTTAGCAGTTTGGCCTATTTCTATATTAAAATAAACAACATATATTAAAAAGTCCAGTTTTTGTTTACAATGATTATAAAAGAAATAATGAGTCTATAGATACATTTCACATCAGTATTTAGCTGTAACGATACAATTTTTTGGATCTAAAAACAGTAAAGATACAGCTCTAATGATGGGTGCTTCGAGTTGAATCCTCTTGAGTTCACTTGTGACTAAAGCACCTGCGCCTCTGTTTGTAATTTTCAAATACCCAAGATAACACTTTATGCATATTTACGGAATGAATCTGACCATTAGAGGGTCAGATTCAACTCCACTAATGCTATGTTTGAACATAAGGTTCTTATATCCTTAATAGTTTTAGCAAAAAATAGCTTACTTAGAAAAAATTGAGCTTATATATATAAAAATACTGGTTCCATAGCAGACCCCAAAGAAGACTCATGATAAACGTCTAAACCATGATATTAACTAACACAAGCTTTACATGTTTAGAGTGAATCTGACATAACTAGTGGTCAGATTCACATCTCTAATGTTGTTTTATGCAGTTTCATACTCTATAGAGGTTAGAATTACTAAACATATAGCCGCAGATGTGAGTACACATATACGACATTTGAATCCAACAAACATGTGACCAAATCTGATCTTTCAAGCTAGTAGAAGCATACCAACACATAGAAAACTGAAACTTCTGATAATCACTAAAAAAACATGTATACATTGATATTCCAGTAAGGTTTCATTCAAAGAATTCCATTTCATACAAGATAGAATTACATATCTTAAGACGTAAGATAGCAAGGTATATGACCAAATAAAGGTCAAGAAAAGCCAGAAATTTCGAGCTCAACACAGCAACCAGAACAACAACAAACCAGCAAGAATACCCAGAAACAACAACTTGAATAAACCAGATTTTTGAATGAAAAATCAACAAGAAACCCAGTTTTTTCCCAAGAAAGCCATAACCAAAAAGAAACCAATTTTTTTCAGAATGTTCTTGCACTAATTCTGATGTTTTCAGTGTCCTTTCTATTTTTCAGAGTAGTGGTATATTTTCAGAGCAGTATTTTCTAGTGTGTGTGTAAAGTCTCTGTGGAGAGTCCTTTCTTAAAATCTGTGGTTCAAGTGTGGTAATGTGTCTAAAATCCCTGTGTAAAAAAAGTCTTTTTCAGAGAATAGGGTAGGGTATTTATAGCGGTATTTCTGATAGGATATGCTTAGCATATTCCTTATCCAATAGGCTGAAGAAAGGTACATGTGTAGCTGTCACCCTTATCCTTTGGAACAGCTGCCCTCATTCTAGAAGATTCTCACCCCTAAAATTACTATCCTACCCCCAAAAAATCTGATTTCCTAGTTCTAAAAGGTTCTTGGGTTGTTACACCCAATATTCTTCAATTGTAATTCCTAAACTTACCCTCAGTACTCTTAGAATTACCCCTTTAGTTAATCAAGGTTAAAAGGTTATTAGTTTATTAAATGTAGACTAATTTTTATCATAATTGAGTGGTTCACTCAATAGTTAACCACTAATAAAATTTAATTTAGACTAACTCTTAGCTTAATATGTAATTAGCTTAATTATTTGTCTAAGTTAGGAATTAGGTTGGTTCAAGTGATTCGAGAGGTTGAGACATTAGACTTAGTTAATCATCATATATGACCTAATCTTAGTTTCAACCTAAGCTTAGGCTAACCAGTCAAGTATAAGTAATCCTTCCATTAATGGCCAGAGATCAGAATTCTAACTGACTCACACATAGCTATTTAATGATGAACCAATTAAATCAGTGATTAATCTCAAACAAACAGTTACTATGCATGTTCATGACTAACATGAAATTACATATGCAAAATCCAACCTAAGGGTCTAAATTAGATCAACCTATAATTAACACTTGAAAATTGGTAACAGTACATGAGTACACTATTAGTGACTAACACGCAATGATTGTTATACTGATTTACATGAGGAAATAGTCAGGGGAAAAAATTGGAAAATCTAAAACTAACATTAACGCTAAACTTATAATTGATTCCAAGTAGTCTCTAATTAATAAAGAAGATGGAAACAGAAGAAACATGAACCAATCAGTCTTAATTAGTATTCTGACCTAAATTGTTATTCTAAAAACGGTCAAGATTCAGGGAATCACAAGAGAGCCATCAAATCGAACTCAAATNTTTACATGAGGAAATAGTCAGGGAAAAAAATTGGAAAATCTAAAACTAACATTAACGCTAAACTTATAATTGATTCCAAGTAGTCTCTAATTAATAAAGAAGATGGAAACAGAAGAAACATGAACCAATCAGTATTAATTAGTATTCTGGCCTAAATTGTTATTCTAAAAACGGTCAAGATTCAGGGAATCACAAGAGAACCATCAAATGGAACTCAAATTTTCAAATCAAATACTGATTTTAGTACACAATTTTTAGCATAGATTAATTTATCATTTTAGCATTCACAACAGGTTTAAGCAAGTTCATGAAACCCTAATCAATAAGCAATTAATATCAAACTAGATTTAAGTGGTTCTTATACAATTAAATTAACTGAGTCATGCATGGAAGTAATTAATGTTTACCCTAAAATAATCAAATAAAAAATATTATACGGGAAAACCTAAAACTAAACCAAACAAATGACTCTAACATAAAAATAATTAAAGGAATAGAAAAGAAAGGGTACCAGTCGACTATAACAACTTTGGTCGGATTTCGGGGGCTTTAAATTGAATCGAACCCACGTGAATCACTTGCTCTTGTGAAGAGCTAGTGACTCACGTAAGTCTGAGCCAACGAGGTTCTATGAATCGTCAAGGACGGGTTTTTAGGGTTTTGAGCTTTTTTAGATCTGAAATTACTCTTTTGTGGTGGGTTTTTTGTGAAAGTAAAGTTAAGACGGGGTTTAGGGGAAAGAGAGGTTGTCTGGTGAAGATTTGGGGCCATTTGGTTGAGATCCGCCGCCGGTAGGCGATTTACGGCCGGTAGAGGCGGTGAGTATTTGAGGGCGGCTAGGGTTTGGTCTACGAAGAGAGACGAGAGAGTGGGGGGGATGTTCTGGGGGGTAGGGGTCCGTTCGGACACTTATATAGTATAGAGGGGGGAGTTTGGGAGCCGTTGGATCAAATCGATCCAATGGCTGGGATTGGAGGGGATAAAATGGGGTCGTTTGGATAATATATAGGGCTGGCCGGGTAATCGGGTTTGGGCTGGAGTGTATTCGGTAGTGAGAAAGGGGGTTTGGGCCTGGGTGCATTGGCCCAGGTCTAATTTTGTCTTTGGAACACTTAGGTTAAGTAATCAAACTAATTAAATCATTCTAATTAATAAAAATTAATTTTGACCTAATTTCATCTAATTATAGCTTAATTAATGAGTAAATTAACCTGAGACTATTAGTTTTAATACTCATAATTATTTAAAGAACGAATTTTGTAATTTTCCTAATAAAATGATTGAATTAGGCCATTTAAACTAAAAACTTAATTATAAAAATTTTAAAATGTTTTGTTATTATCATAAATTTTAAAAGATGACTTATGACCATACAGTGCAAATAATTCACGAAAAACAATTAAGTTTAATAAAATTCCATAAAATTGAATCATTTATCAAATTTGTAGGATTATCTAATATGGAAAAAATTACATGCTCATAATGTGGGAGAGTTGTAAATCAAAGACAAAAAAGAATGGGGTATGGGTTGGTGTAATCTTTCATAAAAAGGGCCATAAAACCTTAATAAACACATAGTGTTTGATAGAATGCTCAAGTGAGCTAGGACTATGATCGTTTTCCTAATTATGGGTTCGATTTTTCTATATTCCTAAAATAGATTGAAGGTGCTAAGAGTTCCGGAATCATTGTAGAATTAAGGAAAGTTCAATTGAGGTATGTATGGCTAACCCCCCCCCCCACACACACACACACACACACACACATTAGAATCGAACCCCATGGTGTTCATGCAATCGGTCACATTTCCAAATTGATCGTTATAAGAATTACTATTCTGAATGTGCTTGTGTTGAGAAATATATGTACAATATGTGTACCAATGCTTTCATCCTGATTATCTTATCAATTGAGGATGTATTAAAAATATGGAATATGTTCTACAAATGCCTAGACTTCAAGTCAAATTCGAATAAAGGTTGATATGCCAATTTGTATGAAAAGCCTCTATGTGCTTGGGAATTTCCCAAGTTTTTCTCTTATGTGTACAAATGCCTTGCCGATAATGTTATTTGAATGTGTAAAAAGGGAAACTTGAATTGTGAAATGCAGCCAAGAGCCAAGTACGAAATGAGATGATTGATAGAAAATGGTAATGTCTTGGGCAGGATGGCCTAGCCGATTAGGCCATGATCGGATGCCATGCCGCACACATGGTGGTGATTGTGCTGAAAACTGAAACTGGAAATTGAAATTGTGATAAAGTTTCATGTCTCAAATGATACGACCAAGACGACCGAGTCGTGATCGGACTCCACGTAAGAATGCAGTGGTATTGTTGATAATGGAGTATCAATATTGAAGATGTCCCAAATCTAAGGCCATGAAAATTTACTTGAAAGATTATGTGATTCTTAATTTTATGTTATGGTGTTATTTAAGGCTTTTATTGATTTTACGATTACTTCCTTCTTGTATTATTGTTCAATCTAATGAGATGGTGTTTAGTTATATATACCAGTGCTATTCAAGGGCACTAACGTCTCTTTTGCTAGGGACGTTGTATCTTTAACTAATACGGGTAGTTCCACAGCAGGCGTCATCGACCAGTGTTAGCGGTATACTCCTCCCAGCAGTCTTGGTGAGCCCCATTTCATTTCGGGGTCGTACATCTTTTTTTCCTTATGTATTTTATTTGAGGTATAGTCGGGGCCTTGTTGCCGGCACTTTTGTAGTACTCTTTTGTATCTATTTATAGGCTCCGTGAACACTATGTGGGTTGTATATGGGTATTAGAAAGGTCAATGAATTAAGTTGTGTTTTAGACTCTTATTCCACTCAATCATGTAAATGTGGGTACTTGAAACTTATCAATGTTGTATCAAATGAAATGACTTAGTAATGTATATACGAGCTTCTTATTCTCTAATTTATGAAAGCATGCCCTCTCTTAATCATAAGTAAGTCAGGTAGGAAGTGTCTAACATGCTTGCTCAGTCAGGTTTACTCAGTTGAGCGCCGATCGCGCTCCTTGATTTTGGGGCGTGACAGTTTCATACTCCTGAATAGGTATAAAAGACATGTTAGAGTGCATGAATGTGTAAGTGTACTATCACACGTCACATGTAATATAAAAGACATCGAGTAGCCCATTCGAAACAACACAACAAGTCACGTAATATGAGTAACAAACAAAAGAAAAATCACATCATTACACGAATATCATCAATAATATGCCCCCAATACATCGCATACCATCCCTGACATAGCCTCCCTTTTCTCCGCATTGGCAATATCGTAATAACCACCTGTATCGCCCTACCCAGAAAATAAACATAATAGCTACCCATATTACTCCGCCCAGAGAATAACACAATAACCACTTGTATTGCTCCGTCCAGACAATATATCAATACCTAACAGTATTATTTCGCACAATCAACAACAACGAGATGTCACTCTTATGATCTGCATAGCAATAATCAATCAACACAACAAATTCACATGTGCCAAAATCACAACAACACGACATAACAACTCGTGTCACATGTAGGCCACAACATTTCCAAAATAATAATACCAATGTCATCACAACACATAACCCATGGCTCAACCACATAATGTGTACAAGAATATCCATTATAAAATGGGAAACAATTCAACAATGAAAGATACTCCATAAAACAACAACTTCAACTAAAACAGGATAATAGCTCTCAATAAATTCAACTTTAATTAATTGGTTAAGAATAAACTCAACAATGAAGGGCATGACATGTAATAACAACCTTAATTAAATACATATAAGAGTAAACTGGACAAAGAAAGATAGAACATTTAATACAACTTCAATTAAAGCATATAAGAATAAACTTGACAATGGAAGATATAACATTTAATGACAAATTCAATTAAATACTTATAATAAACCTAAGAGTCTAAACCGGTCAATTTCCACATATAAGGTCGTGTACACAATCGTCACCTCATGTACATTTCTTCCACATAATCCAAATAGTGCCATTAAACCAAATCATATGGGGTAGCTTTCCCCAGACAAAGTTAGGCAAGATACTTACCTCAAAGAAGCTAAATCAATACTTTAAAAAACATTCCTCTAACATTCACCTCCGTTCGGCTCAAATCTAGCCAAAAACAACTTAATATTACCAAACAATGCAAGGGAAACCAATTCTGATAATTAAAGTTAAGATCTTTAACGAAAATCAAAAAGTCAACTCAAAAAGTCAACTCGGGCTCGCACCTCGAAACCCGAAAAAAATCATAACTTCCAAATACCCATTTCGTTACGAGTCCAATACCAAAATTATCTAATTCCGACCTCAAATCGGTATTATAATAATCAATTTATTTTTTAGAAAAGTTTTTACTAAAATTCCTAATTTATCCAATTCAAATTATCAATTAAATGATAAAAACAAGGATAAAATCATCAAATATAACCAAATCCGAGTCAAAACTACTTAACCCAATCCAAATTGTGAAAATCCCCTCCAGAATCTCCCATAGTCGAGATCCCTAACTCAAAATGTGATAAAATAATCAAACCCTCGAAATAGAGTACTTTATACATTCTGCCCAGCACTCCCGCTTTTGCGGACCCCTAGTCGCATCTGCGAAAATATCATCGTAAATGCGAAAATAACTAACATCTCAAAATGTATGTTCCTGCATCCAAGATATCGCATTTGTGGTGTCTCTTTTGTGAACAATGAAGCGCACCTGTGCGGTCGCTTTTGCGACAAAACCTTCGCATCTGCGGAAACCTCCTACCCAGCTCATTACCGCACATGCGCATACAGCCTCATACCTGCAGAGACGCATCTATGGTAATGACATTGCAGATGCGCAACACTTGAGCTCCAACTCAACTCGCTTTTGCGCCCTCTCGTCCGCATCTGCAGAGACCGCACCTGCGCCCAATGTTCCGCATGTGCGACCACACCGGATCCCTACCCAAACCAGCATCAACCAACATGATCCAAATTATCTGAAACCCATCTGAAGCATACTCGAGACCCCAAATCAACCTACAGACCTCCAAATCCAAATCCGGACATACTCCTAAGTCCAAAATCACCATGCAAAGCTGTTGGAATCATCAAAACACCATTATGTAGTCCTCTACATAAAAGTCAAACTCCGATCAATTCTTATAACTTAAGCTTCTAAAATAAAAATCAAACTTCCAAAACCATCCCGAACCACTCGAAAATCGAAACCAACTACACACACAAGTCACAATACATCATATCAAGCTACTCAAGATCTCAAACTACTGAACATAACACTAAATCTCAAAACGAATGATCGTGTCATTACATTCTCGCCCTCTTAAACAAATGTTCGTCCTCGAACATATCAATAGTCACCCCAAAGACATCAAGTCACTGTATAAACTCACCTTACACATATACATGGGTGATCCCACATCACTCCAATCTACATAAGCCCGTCAACACCATCTCGGCCGAAGATTATTCCTTTCACCCATGCTGATAAGTCTTAGATATTTTCAGCATCCGATCATTCCCCAAACACCTGATTCCCACATAAACTCGTTGTATAAACTTCAACCGGATGCAACAGCTCATGCATACATCCACAAGGTATAACCACACGATGTAACACATCACATATATTCCCATAGCAATAACTCTTACCACAATAGTTTCCTATTACCAAACTCGATACCGGTAAGTAACCTCATATTGACTAGAAGCTTGTTCCAAAAATTCACAATGTGGTTAATGATTTAAGAAACACATATATCTCATAACTACTCATCCAATCAACAAGTCATACCCCACGCCGCCTAGACATGCAATTCGTACCGAACCAACACAACTCGAATAAATCTGAAGATGGAAATATAGATACATGAGAGAGATATCCTACAAATCTGATAGGCACAACTCTCCACATCAAAACATGTTGTATTAAGTAACAAATATTTCATTCTAGAGTCATAACTCTCCATATTTTCTTATCATATTTAGTTTTCCTATCTCTTAAAGGAAATGGCAACATATTTATCATAACTGAGTTTTCCTTTTAATAGAAGGAAATTATAAATCTCTCATATTTGTCTAGTCCTTTTTCTTAGAGAAAAATGTTTGGAATTCTATAAATTGAGGATCCTTTCTTCTCATTTAGTAGCATCCACAATGTCTTCATATGGGGTTTGAGAGTCTTGTTTAGGAGGAGAATTTTGGGACATGCGTTAGAGAGCCACGTGTCTTTGCCTATTTGTGAGGTGTTCTCTAAATATTTCTTACTCTCTTTTATATAATAGATTGCTCATTTCCTCCGCTAGGCATAGGTCAATTGACTGAACCACGTTAAATAGTTATTTCTTTTTTGGTATATATCTGTAACGACATGGCAAGTCGTTCCATGAGATTAGCCCCATTTCCCTTGTTTCAACTTTGTTATGTGCTATTTAACCTAATTATGATGTGTTGGGTCGGTTGGTTCGGGTTCGGGGTGGTCGTGGTGAGAATTGAGACACTTAGTCTCTTAAATTGGCTTAATAGTTGAAAAAGTCAACTAGGAGTTGATTTATTGGTAAACGACCTCGGAATGTAGATTTTATGGTTCAGATAGCTTCATTAGGTGATTTGGGACTTAGGAGTGTATTCAGAATGTGGTTTTGATGTCCAGAGTAGAATTCGGCTTGAATAGGAGAAATTGAGTTTTTGGCGATTTCCGGTCGACAGTAGAAAATTAGCTATCGGGATCGGAATGGAATTCCGGAAGTTGGAACAGGTTTGTAATGTCATTTTGGACGTGTGTACAAATTTTCAGGTCATTTGGACGTGTTGGTTTCGGCATTATTGGCAAAATTTAGAAATCTCAAAGTTCATAGGCTTGAATCCGATGTGATCTTGATGTTTTAGCATTGTTTTGGGTGTTTTGAAGGCTCAACTAAGTTTGAATAAGGTTATGGGACTTGTTTGTGTTTTAGGTTGGGGTGCCGATGGGCTCGGGATGATTTCGGATAGTCATCGGAAGGATTAAAGTTGGAAAATACAGCTGAAGGAGTTGATAGTTCCAGGCTTCTGGTGTGGCTGCACCTGCGGAAGGGTAGCCGCAAGTGCGATGCCGCAGGTGCGGGCCAGCATGCGCGTGTGCGAAATTGGTCGGGCTGAAGGAAAGTCACAGTTGCGAGACCTGGATCCCACCTACGAAGCCGTAGGTGCAGGTGATTAACCACAGGTGCGAGAAATGGGACTTAAGTGAATTTCCGCAGGTGCGCACCTAGGACCGCATGTACGGGTCCATAGGTGCGGAGAGAAGGACGCAGATGCGGCAATCACTGGGCAGGTCATATAAATAGATGCCTTTGCGAGTTTTTGGCTTATTTCATCATATTTTCATACGGCATGAGGCTTTTGGGAGAAAATTGAAGAGGGATTTCAAGGGATTTCAGACGAGGTAAGTTTCTTAGACCTAAAACTCGATTCTATGTCGATATTAGACTGATTAAGCATGGAATTAGTGGAATTTAATGGTATAAATTGGGGGTTTACATCTTGGGAATTTCAGACTTTAATTGAGGAATTGAGGGGTCATTCGTGGGGGATTTCGATGTATATGTGTAGACTCGTGGGAGAATGAGGATTTTTGTGATGTATATTTTATCGGATTCTGAGATGTGGGCCCGGGTGTCGGGTTTGGCCAATTTCGAGATTTTTGGGTAATTTTGATAAATTTCGAATGGGTTTCGTTCCTTGGCATATGATAATGATATGGATCGGATTTTTGGTAGATTCGGAGCATTCGGAGGCCGAGTCTAGAGGCAAGGGCACTGTGGGCTAGGATTTTATCCGGTTTTGAGGTAAGTAATGACTGTAAGTCTTGTCCTGAGTGTATGAAACCCCAGACTTCGTATTTTCTCACTATTTTTGGAGTGGCGCACATGCTGGATGACGAGTGTGTGGCGTGCACTGATTGGGGATTTGGACTTGGTATTTCCTGTGGCAACTATTGAGTTGTGTATTTACTTTTAAATCATATGTTAAATCGTGTTTTCAGACTATTGTTATATTTGGGTTGTAAGCCATGTTTGGGGCCTTGTGCCGACATGTTTAGACCCCTTGGGGGCTTTTACTTCTATTCCTCACTGTGTTGACTTATGATTTACACTCAGTCATATTATGTATAACTAATTTCGAAACTCAGCCTTATTACCACTATTTTGAGATATAAAATGATGTTTTTGGGTCGAGTACCCCGTTTTACTGATAGCCCAAGTGGTTTTTTGAGAGTTTCTGATTGAGTGAGGCCGAGAGCCTGATTGTGAGGATATGATATGTGACGAGATGGCATGATATTAGCGCTTGGGCTGAAGGAGCCCCTCCGGAGTCTGTACACACCTCCAGTGAGCGCAGGTACCTCCAGAGTGCGAATGCCTAGTGCCGAGTGACGTGTGATTGGGAGGAATGAGTGACAGTGAGGATGCCCAAAGGGCTGATACTGAGTGATTGTGAGGCATGCTGAGCGACTGACTGTGAGTGATGATTTGCCCGAGGGGCGATTTATGATACATGTTTTGGCCCGAGTGGCTATTTATGATTTATTTCATTTTGCACTAAACTCCTTGGGCATTTTTCTGAAATTGTTGGAAATCACACTTTTCAAAGGATTTTTACTGAAGTTGGCTTTTAGTTAAAGCATGTTGATTTAATGTATATACTGTTGGAAAAAAAGACTGTGCTTATTATGAATTGATGATTTAATCCTATGTGTTTCTTACTACTTAGACTTGATTTATTTTTATTACTACTGAGTTGGCGTACTCACATTACTCCTTGCACCCCTGTGTGCAAATACAGGTGCTGGTACCGAGCGCCAGTTTTCTTCCCTCTTATGGAGCTGGAGTTGGGACTTCGAGGTTGTTGTTCAGCGTCCACAACATCTCTTTTCCCATTTCTTATTTTGTATTTAGTTCCTCGTTCCGAGACTTGATGTATTATGATAGTAGGGTTATTTTGTACTACTCGTAGATGCTCATGATGTGTTGACTCAAGATTTTGGGGGTAGTAGTTAGACTATTTATTTGGTTTGTTTTTGCTGAAATTATGGAAATATTATGATAATATATGATTTTTGGCTAGCCTAGTTCCATGATAGGCGCCATCACGGACGGCTTAGGAATTGGGGTCGTGAAAAGTTGGTATCAGAGCCTAGGTTACGTATGACTCAACGGTCATGAGCAGGTTTAGTAGAGTCTTGCGGATCGGTACGGAGACGTCTGTACTTATCTTCGAGAGGCTACAGAACCCTTAGGAAAGAAATCTTATTTTCTTGAATTCTGTCTTGCCATTTTGTTGATTCTGGAAATCTAAACTTCTTTTGTTTCATTCTCTCACAGATGGTGAGGACACGTGCTATCGATCAGGATGACCAGACACCAGCTAGACCAACGAGAGGTCGAGGCCACATTTGAGGTTGTGGTAGAGGTAGGGGACCAGTCGGGCAGTACCAGAGGGTCCATCTACCATTCAGGATCAGATCCCCGCCGACAGGCTCAGGCACCGGTAGTGCCTATTATTATTTCGGGTCTTCAGGAGACACTGGTTCAGATCTTGACAGTGTGTACTAGCCTTTCCCAGGTAGCTGTTGTATCTACTACTGCTGCTACTTCTCAGGCCGGGGGAGGCACTCAGACTCCAGCTGCCCGTACACCTGAGCAGGTTACTCAGGGCCTTCAGACACCGGGGCAGTTCTAGCCCAGCCGGTTGCACCAATTCAAGACTTTGTGGTTCCAGCTATGCCAAATGATGAGCAGCGTAGGCTGGAGAGATTTAGTAGACTTCAGCCTCTGACATTCAGTGCTGCTGAGGGCGAGGATGCCCAGGGTTTTCTAGACAAGTGTCAGGGGATGCTTCGTACTGCAGGGATACTGGAGACCAGTGGGGTCTCGTTTACTACTTTTCAGTTTTCTGGGGCTGCTTTTACTTGGTGGGAGTCCTTCGAGAGGCGTAGGCCTGTTGGTAAATCACCCCTCACCTGGCAGCAGTTCTCCAATATCTTCTTGGAGAAGTATGTTCCCCAGTCTCATAGGGAGGAGCAGCGCAGGCAGTTTGAGCAGCTGCGTTAGGGGGAGCTATCAGTGATGCAGTATGAGATGCGGTTTTTAAATTTGGCTCGACATGCCACCGAGTTGGTCCCTACCTATAGGGAGAGGATTAGAAGGTTCGTGGATGGCCTCACTTATTAGCTCGGCCTTATGATAACTAGGGAGAAGGTATCAGGTGCTACCTTCGAGCAGGTTGTTAGTATTGCTCGAGATATTGAGTCAGTTCGCCGCCAGGAGCGAGAGGAGAGAGAGGCCGAGAGGCCTCATGGATCTGGTAGTTCTAGTGATGCTCCTTCCAGAGGACAGTTCCAGCATGGTAGAGGTCGTTCCTTCAGGCCTCCTCAGCCAGTCTACCCAGCCTATAGTGGTGCATCTTCGAGGCATGGTCCCTGTAGTTCTTAGTCGGGCCGTTCTTCATTCAGTGCCCTTCTAGCCCAAAGTGCAGCTCGAGCACCATCAGTTCAGGGTTCCTCTATGCATGGTTCTTCTAGTGGCTATTCTAATGCCAGGAGTTCCTTTCAGTCCCCGTCTTCAGCTCCAGGGAGTCGTTTTGGTGGTTCTTCTCAGCAGAGGGGCCATCCCTAGACTTCGGCTCCAGTTACTTCACCACTCGCCAAGATAGCTAGGAGTGGGGGTCAGACCACCAGGGACCGCCCTAGAGGGGGAGGTCGTGCAGGTGGAGGCCAGGCTCGTATATATGCACTTCCAGCCAGGCCAGATGCTATGGCCTCCGATGCAGTGATCACAGGTATTGTCTCAGTCTATCGCCGAGATGCTTTGGCCTTATTTGACCCTGGTTCTACGTATTTCTATGTTTCATCATATTTTGCCAATTTCATGGATACGCCCCGTGAGTCTCTAGTTGCATCGGTTCATGTGTCTACTCCGGTGGGCGATAATATTATTGTGGATCGTGTGCATCTGTCATGTGTAATACCTATTGGGTTCTAGAGACCCGAGTGGACCTATTATTACTCAACATGGTTGATTTCGATGTGATATTAGGCATGGATTGTCTATCTCCTTGTCATGCTGGTCTTGATTGTCACGCTAAGACCGTGACCTTAGCTATGCCATGATTTTTGAGGGTCGAGTGGAGGGGTTCTTCTGAGTATGTGCCTAGCAGGGTGATGTCTTACCTGAAGGCTCAGCGTATAGTTGTAAAGGGGTGTTTATCGTATTTGGATTTTGTAAGGGACGTTAGTGGTGAGACTCCCGCTATTGACTCGGTTCCTGTGATCTGTGATTTTCTGGACGTGTTTCCTGCAGACCTGCCTGGCATGCCACCTTACAGGGACATTGATTTTGGTGTTGACCTGGTGCCAGGCACTCAGCCTATTTCTATTCCACCTTATCGTATGGCACCAACGGAGTTGAATGAATTAAAGGAGAAGCTTCAGGAACTCCTAGATAAGGGGTTCATTCGGCGTAGTATGTCACCTTGGGGTGCACCGGTGTTGTTTGTGGAGAAGAAGGATGGTTCTATGCGTATGTGTATTGATTATCGGTAGCTGAACAAGGTTACAATGAAGAACCGGTGTCCCTTGCCTCATATAGATGACTTGTTTGATCAGTTGCAAGGTGCCAAGGTATTTTCCAAGATTGAATTGCGTTCTAGCTATCATTAGATGAAGATTCGGGGGCCCGACATCCCGAAGACTACCTTCAGGACTAGATATGGTCATTATGAGTTTCTGGTTATGTCATTTGGGTTGACCAATGCCCTATCGGCCTTTATGCACTTGCTGCACAATGTGTTCCGGCCTTATTGCAACTCCTTCATCATCGTGTTTATTGAAGATATCTTGGTATATTCCCGATATCGGGAGGATTATGAGCAGTATTTGAGGACTGCGCTTCAGACTCTGAGGGAGAAGAGGTTGTGTGCAAAATTTTTGAAGTGTGAGTTCTCACTTGATTCAGTAGCTTTCTTGGAGCACGTGGTGTCCAATGAGGGTATTCAGGCTGATTCGAATAAGATAGAGGCGGTGCAGAGCTAGCCTAGACCATCATCAGCTACCGAGATTTGGAGTTTCCTTGGTTTGGCAGGGTAATATCGTCGTTTTGTAGAGGAATTCTCATCTATTGCATCACGTATGACCAGATTAACCTAGAAGGGTGCTCCATTCAGGTGGACGAAGGAGTGTGAGGAGAGTTCAGAAGCTCAAATCAGCTTTGACTACAACTCCGGTGTTGGTTTTGCTTACGGGTTCAGGTTCTTACACAGTTTACTGTGATGCCTCGAGAGTTGTCCTTGGAGCGGTTTTGATGCAAGACGATAAGGTGATTGCCTACGCGTCCAGACAGTTCAAGGTGCACGAGAAGAATTATCCAGTGCATGATCTTGAGCTACCAGCCATTGTCTATGCCTTGAAGATTTGGCGCCATTATTTGTATGGAGTACATTGTAAGATTTTCACTGATCACCGTAGTTTACAGCATCTTCTTAAGCAGAAGGATCTGAATTTTCGTCAGAGGAGGTGGTTGGAGCTTCTCAAGGATTATGACCTCAGTATTCTATATCATCCAGGGAAGGCCAATGTAGTGGCCGATGCCCTAAGTCGCAGAGCAGAGAGTTTGGGGAGTCTAGCCTACCTACGAGCAGCAGAGCGACCTTTAGCACTTGATGTTCAGGCTTTAGCGGGTCAGTTGGTGAGATTGGATCTATCAGATCCCCCACGAATATTGGCTTGTGTAGCCTCCAGGTCTTCTCTTTATGATCAGATTAAAGCACGCCAGTATGATGATCCAAACTTGCTCGTTCTTCACGACAGGGTCCGTCGAGGTGATGCTATGGATGTGGTTATTGGTGATGATGGGGTCATGAGGATGCAAGGCCGGATTTGTGTGCCCAATGTGGATGGGCTCCGAGAGTTGATTCTAGCAGAGGCCCATAGTTCGCGGTATTCCGGGTGCCGCAAAGATGTATCAGGATCTGAGACAGCATTACTGGTGGAGTCGGATGAAGAGGGATATTGTTGAGTTTGTGGCTCGGTGTCTCAACTGTCAGCAGGTTAAGTATGAGAACCAGAGACCGGGTGGATTGCATCAGAGGTTAGATATTCCGGAGTGGAAGTGGGAGCAAATCACCATGGACTTTGTAGTTGGGCTTCCATGGACTTCGAGGAGGTTTGATGCTATATGGGTTATTGTGGATCGGCTGACCAAGTCCGCGCACTTCATTCCTGTTGGTACTACTTATTCTTCGGATCGGTTAGCTGAGTTTTATATCAGGGTGATTGTTCGTTTGCATGGGGTTCCAGTTTCTATCATTTCCGACAGCGGTACCTAGTTCACATCTTAGTTTTGGAGGGCCATGCAGAGGGAGTTAGGTACTCAGGTTGAGTTGAGCACATCATTTCATCCTTAGACCGACGGGCAGTCGGAGCGTACTATTCAGATTCTGGAGAACATGTTGCGCGCGTGTGTCATTGATTTCGGGGTTTCATGGGACCAGTTTCTGCCGCTCGTGGATTTTTCATATAATAATAGTTATCAGTCGAGTATTCATATGGATCCGTATGAGGCATTATATGTTAGGAGGTGTAGATCTTCGGTTTGTTGGTTTGAGTCGGGCGAGGCTAGGCTATTGGCCACAGACTTGGTTCATGATGCGTTAGGTAAGGTGAAGTTGATTCAGGAGCGGCTTCGCACGGTGCAGTCTAGGCAGAAGAGTTATGCGGACCGGAAGGTCCTGGATGTGTCTTTCATGGAGGGAGAGAGGGTATTATTGAAGGTGTCACCCATGAAGGGTGTTATGAGGTTTGGGAAGAGGGGAAAGCTGAGTCCCCGGTTCATTGGGCCATTTGAGGTGCTTCAGAGGATTGGAGAGGTGGCTTATAGACTTGCCTTGCCACCCAGCTTGTCGGGTATTCATCTGGTGTTCCATGTTTCGATGCTCCGGAAGTATGTTGGTGATCCGTCTCACGTTTTGGACTTCAGCACGGTTCAGCTCGAGGGTGATATGTCATATGAGGTAGAGCCAGTGGCTATTTTGGGTCGTCAGATCAGGAAGTTGACGTCCAAGGATATAGCTTCAGTGAAGGTTCAGTGGAGAGGACATTCGATAGAGGATGCCACCTGGGAGACCGAGCGAGAGATGCGGAGCAGATATCCTCACTTATTTGAGACTCCAGGTATGTTTCTGGACCCGTTCGAGGACGAACGTTTGTTTAAGAGGGGGAGGATATAACGACTCGGCCGGTCATTCCGTGAGATTAGCCCTGTTTTCCTTGTTTCAGCTTTGTTATGTGCTACTTAACCTAATTATGATGTGTTGGGTCGGTTGGTTCGGGTTCGGGATGGTCGTGGTGAGCACTAAGCACTTAGTCTCTTAAATTGGCTTAATAGTTGGAAAAGTCAACTGGGAGATGACTTATTGGTAAACGACCTCGGAATGTAGATTTTATGGTCCGGATAGATTCGTTAGGTGATTGGGACTTACGAGTGTGTTCGGAATGTGGTTTTGATGTCCGGAGTAGAATTAGGCTTGAATTGGCGAAATTGAGTTTTTGGCGATTTCCGGTCGGCAGTGGAAAATTAGCTATCATGGTTGGAATGGAATTCCAAAAGTTTGAGTAGGTTCGTAGTGTCATTTTGGATGTATGTGCAAATTTTCAGGTCATTCAGGCGTGTTTTGGTTGGTTTCGGCATCATTGGCGAAATTCAGAAATCTCAAAGTTCATAGGCTTGAATCCAATGTGATCTTGGAGTTTTAGCGTTGTTTTGGGTGTGTCGAAGGCTCGACTAAGTTTGAATAAGGTTATGGGACTTGTTTGTGTTTTTGGTTGGGGTCCCGAGGGGCTCGAGATGATTTCGGAAAGTCATCGGAAGGATTAAAGTTGGAAAATGCAGCTGAAGGAGATATTGGTGCCAGGCTTTTGGTGTGGCCGCACCTGCGGAAGAGTAGCGGCAGGTGCGGGCCAACATGTGCAGGTGCGGAATTGGTCGGGCTGAAGGAAAGTCGCAGGTGCGAGACCTGGACCGCACTGCGAAGCTGTAGGTGCGGGTGATTAACCGCAGGTGCGAGAAATGGGACTTAAGTGGATTTTCTCAGGTGCGCACCTGGGACGCAAATGCGGAGAGAAGGCCGCAGATGCGGCAATCATTGGGCAGGTCATATAAATAGATGCCTTTGCGAGTTTTTGGCTTATTTCATCATATTTTCATACAGACTGAGGCTTTTGGGAGCAAATTGAAGAGGGATTTCAAGGGATTTCCGTGGAGGTAAGTTTCTTAGACCTAAAACTCGATTCTATGTCGATATTAGACTCATTAAGCATGGAATTAGTGGAATTTAATGGTATAAATTGGGGGTTTAGGGCTTGGGAATTTGAGACTTTAATTGAGGAATTGAGGGGTCATTTGTGGTTGGATTTCGATGCATTTTATATGTGTAGACTCGTGGGAGGATGAGGATTTTTGTGATGTAAATTTTATCGGATTCCGAGACGTGGGCCTGGGGGTCGGGTTTGGCCAATTTCAGGATTTTGGGTAATTTTGATAAATTTCGAATAGGTTTCGTTCCTTGGCATATAATAATGATATGAATCTTATTTTTGGTAGATTCGGAACATTCTGAGGCCGAGTCTAGAGGCAAGGGCACTGTGGGCTAGGATTTTAGCCGATTTTGAGGTAAGTAATGACTGTTAGACTTGTCCTGAGGGTATGAAACCCCGGATTTCGTATTTTCTCACTATTTTTGGAGTGGCGCACATGCTGGATGACGAATGTGTGGCGTGCACTTATTGTGGATTTGAATTTAGTCCTTCCCGTGGCAACTATTGAGTTCCGTATTTACTTTTAAATCATATGTTAAATCATGTTTTCAGACTATTGTTATATTTGGGCTGTACGCCATGTATGGGGCTTTGTCCCGACCTGGTTAGACCCTTTGTGAGCTTTTACTGCTATTCCTCACTGTGTTGACTTATGATTTACACTCAGTCATATTATGTTTAACTGATTTTGAAACTCATCCTTATTTACACTATTTTGAGATATAAAATGATGTTTTTGGGTCGAGTACCCCGTTTTACTGATAGCCCGAGTGGTTTTTTGAGAGTTTCTGACTGAGTGAGGCCGAGGGCCTGATTGTGAGGATATGATATGCCACGAGATGGCTTAATATTAGCGCTTCGGCTGAAGGATCCCCTCTGGAGTCTGTAAACACCCCCAGTGAGCGCAGGTACCTACTGAGTGCGAGTGCCGAGTGCCGACTGACGAGTGATTGGGAGGCATGAGTGACAGTGAGGATGCCCGAGGGGCGGTTTATGATACATGTTTTGGCCCGAGTGGCTATTTATGATTTATTTCATTTTACACTAAACTCCTTGGGAATTTTTCTGAAACTGTTGAAAATCACACTTTTCAAAGGTTTTTTACTGAAGTTGGCTTTTTTAAAAACATGTTGATTTAATGTATACACTGTTGAAAGAAAGACTATGCTTATTATGAATTTATGATTGAATCCTATGTGTTTCTTATTGCTTAGACTTGATTTATTTCCATTACTACTGAGTTGGCGTACTCACATTACTCCCTGCACCCCTGTGTGCATATATAGGTACTGGTACCAAGCGCTAGTTTTCTTACCTCTTGTGGAGCCGGAGTTAGGACTTCGAGGTAGCTGTTCAGTGTCCACGGCATCTCTTTTCCCATTTCTTGCTTTGTATTTAGTTCTTCGTTCCGAGACTTGATGTATTATGACGGTAGGTTATTTTGTACTACTCGTAGATGATCATGACGTGTTGACTCCAGATTTTGGGGGTAGTAGTTAGACTATTTATTTGGTTTGTTTTTGTTGAAATTATGGAAATATTATGAAAATATGTGATTTAAATTGTGTCCGCACATGCGATGGAATTTTCATAGGTGCGACACCGCATGTGTGGTTAGAGGCTCGCAAAAGCGAGATTGCTGGGCAGAAAAAGAGAATTTCAAGGGTTTGATACCGATTTCGATTTGGGAATTGGAGAGCTAGGTGTGAGGCGATTATTTGAGTTTTCTTCAAGAAGATTGTTGGGGTAAGTGATTCTAACCCAGATTGGACTATATTCCATGAACTATTTCTATTTTCATCATCTAATTAGAGATTTAAGTGTGAAATTTAGAGAAAAATGGTAGAAACCTCATAGACTAAAATTTCGAGTTTTGAAAGGTGATTTGAGGTCGGATTCGAGTAATTCTGGTATGGTTGGACTTGTGAGTAAATGGGTGTTTATATTTCTTATTTTTTACCTGATTCTGAGACATGGGCTCGGGAGGCTTTTTGGGTCGATTTCCTAATTTCTTTATTTTGCTTAGATTTCATTAATTAGATTACTTTCTTATAGATATATTTATAGTATGTAATTGATTGTGGCTAGATTTGGGCCATTCGAAGTCGTATATTTGTGGGAAAAACATTGCTACCGATTGATTGAGCTTGGTCCTAGGTAAGTAGCTTGTCTAACCTTATATGGGGGAAATCCCCTTCGGATTTGGTATTGATATGATATGTGACCACTTTGTATGTGAGGTGGCGAGTGTATACATGGGATATTTGTTGCAAAAGCTAATTTTTACTGAGTAATTACCTGTTTTCATCCTAATTGAGTATACTAGGATGTATAATTATCATGTTCGCCTAGTATAGCATGTATACGTGTCTTAATTGCTTAACTGAACTCTTTACAACATAATTAGTGAATTCCTGCTTCTTTTATTGACTTGTACTTAGTCTAAACTGTAGATTCTCTAGCTATAACTTTTATCTTCATTTGGTTTGAGTTGTGTATTTACTTTGAGACTATGGGACGGTATACCGGGAGATCCCCCTGCATATTTACTTTTGAGACTGCGAGGCGGTACCTCGGGATTTCTCCCTGTACATTTACTTTTCAGACTATGAGGCGGTACCTCAGGAGTTCTCCCTGCATATTTATTTTGGGACTACCAGACGGTATCTCGGGAGATCCCCTGCTGTTTATTTTGTGTGTTGAACTATTATTTGTTTCGTTTCCTTTTGCTTAATTCTAGTATATTATTATACTGTATATTTCCTGCCTCATTTATTATTTACCAGTGGTCCTGACCTGACCTCGTCGCTACTCTACCGAGGTTAGGCTTCGCACTTACTAGGTACCATTGTGGTGTACTCATGCTACTCTTTTTACACATGTTTTCGTGTGCAGATCCAGGTAGATCATTCCAGCCTCGTTATTAGTCGTGCACCTGCTTCTGCTACAGAGACTTCGAGGTACATCTGTTGCATCGGCAGACCTAGGAGGCCCCCTCTTTCTTTATGTAGTTCTTCTTCCACTACTTTTAAATACTGATGTGTAGAAAATATTGAAAATTCTTAGAAGCTTGTGACTTATCATGTTCTGGGTCTTGGGAAAACTTTGTATGTACTTTGAGAGTTTTTATTGTATTTTCCGAGCGGCATTTCTATCACTATTTCATTTCTGTTACTGTTAATGGCTTAGATTTATGTTTCATTTTCATTGTTATTCCACAAATGCTAGGCTTACCTAGTCATAGAGACTAGGTTCCTTCGCGAGCTCTCACAGAGGGAAGGTTGGGTCATGACAAGTTGGTATCAGAGCTCTAGGTTCATAGGTGTTGTGAGTCACAAGTCAGTTTATTAGAGTCTCGTGGATCGGTACGGAGACGTTTGTACTTATCTTTGGGAGGCAATGGAACTATTAGGAAAAATTATACTTCTCTGATTCCTTGTCGTGCGAAATTTGTTGACATCAAATTTTAAACTTTTGTATTCTATTCTTTCTCTCAGATGGTGAGGAGTCGTACCAGAGGATCTGATGACCAGACACCCACGCCCCCTGCTAGAGCCGCTAGAGGCCGGGGCTGGGGTAGAGGACGACCACGTGGTGTAGCCAGATCACCCGCGTGAGCTATGACTGAGGATCCCCCAGCAGCTCCAGCTAGAGGGCAGGCACCTGAGATGTCTATTGCTGCACCAGCACTCCAAGACACTCTAGCCCAGTTGATGAGCATGTTCAGCACCTTAGCTTAGGCTGGATTTATTCCACTAGCTACTGCCACATCTCAGGCCAGGGGAGGGGCACAGACTCCCGCAACCCGTACTCCTGAGCAGAGGGTCCAGGTCGACCAGGCCCTAGAGTTTATCCCTATGCAGCCGGTAGCTTCGGACCAGCACGAGACTAGGACAACAGCTTCTGAGGTGGAGCAGCTCAGACTTGAGAGGTAAGGGAGGTACCACCCACCTACCTTCAGTGAATTGGCTACAGATGATGCCCAGGGTTTTCTTGAGGAGTGTCACCGTATTCTCCATACTATGGGCGCAGCAGAGACGAGTGGGGTTTCTTTTACCACCATCCAACTTAGAGGAGCAGCCTATCAGTTGTGGCGTGCTTATGAGTTGAGTAGTCCGGCTGAGGCAGCTTCACTTACATGGACTCAGTTCTCGAACAGGTTTTTGAGATAGTATGTCCCTCAGATCCTTAAGGACTCATGGCGCATGAAGTTTGAGCAGTTGCGCCAGGGTGCAATGACTGTGTCAGAGTATGCAGTCCACTTCAGTGATTTGGCCCGACATGCACCGGCCTTGGTTGCCATAGTTTAAGAGAGGGTTCGACGGTTTGTTGCAGGACTCTACTCAGTATCTGGATTAGTATGGCCAGGGAGTTGGAGATGGATATTTCTTATCAGCAAGTTGTGAGTAATGTTAGGAGATTGGAGGCCATGCTTGCCTGGGATAGAGAGGAGAGGAGGCCAAGAGGTCTCGAAGTATGTCACTTACAGTGTACTCGTTCCCCAGCTGCAATTCGCCATGGTAGGGGTTGTATAAGTCGCCCCGTTCATTAAGCTCTTCCAGCCACCAGTGGTGTTCCAGCCCCTTCTAGGCCCCAAGAGCCTTATTATGCACCGCCATTATCTAGTGTGCCTCCTGCACGGGGTGCTTTAAGCGGCCAGTCCAGCAGACCTGGCCCGAGTTCGTTACAGTAGCCACGCCCTCCGAGAGCTTGTTTCGAGTGTGGCCAGACTTAGGAGGGGTGCACCTCCATAGACTTTTCAGCCACCACGTACTCCACCGGGTCCTCGGGCTATGCATCGAATACTAGCTACCGCCCCACCTACTCAGCCAGCTCGAGGTGGAGGTCGGGGAGGTTGAGGTCACCCTAGATGGGGAGGCCATGCCATATATTATGCTCTTCCGGCTCGTACAGAAGCAGTTTCTTTCGACTATGTCATTACAGGTATTTTTCCAGTCTGTCATAGAGATGCATCGGTATTATTTGATCCAGGATCTACATATTCCTATTTGTCCTCTTATTTTTCCCCGCATTTAGGCGTATCTCGGGATTCTTTGAGTTCCCTTGTTTATGTGTATACTCTTGTGGGAGATTATCTTATTGTGGACCACGTGTATCGGTCGTGTTTGATTGGTCTTAGTTGTTTTGAGACCAGAGCAGACTTACTATTTCTCAACACGGTAGACTTTGATGTTATCTTGGGCATGGACTGGTTGTCGCCCCATTATCCTATCCTTGATTTTCACGCTAAGACCTTGACGCTGGCTATGCCAAGATTACCGCGATTAGAGTGGAGGGGTACCTTAGAGTATACTCCCAACAGAGTTATTTCATTTCTTAAAGCTCAATGAATGGTTGAGAAGGGGTGTGACGTGTATCTAGCTTATGTGAGAGATTTCAACATTGAGACCCCTATAGTGGAGTCAGTTTCAGTAGTGAGGGACTACCCAGATGTGTTTCCAGCTGATCTTCTGGGCATGCCGTCCGACAGAGATATTAATTTTGGCATTGATTTGTTGTCGGGCACTCAGCCCATCTCTATTCCTCCATATCGTATGGCTCTTCTGAGTTGAAGGATTTGAAGGAGCAGTTGCATTATTTTCTTGATAAGGGCTTCATTCGGAATAGTGTATCACCTTGGGGTGCTCCGGTCTTATTTGTGATGAAAAATGATGGTCCAATACGTATGTGCATTGATTATCGCTAGCTGAACAAAGTTACGGTGAAGAACATGTATACATTGCCTCGTATTGATTACTTATTTGATCAGTTACAAGGTGACAGGGTATTTTCCAATATTGACTTACATTCAAGCTATCATCAGTTGAAGATTCGAGATGCAGATATCCCGAAGACTGCTTTCAGGACTCGATATAGTCACTACGAGTTTCTAGCGATGTCTTTTGGGCTGACCAATGGCCTAGCAGCTTTTATGCACTTGGTGCATAGTGTATTCCGGCCTTATCCTGACTCGTTCATCATTGTTTTTATTGACGACATTCTGGTGTACTCCCGGACTCTGGAGGATCATGAGCAGCACCTGAGTACTGTGCTTCAGACCTTGACAGAAAAGAACTTATATGCAAAATTTTCAAAGTGTGAGTTTTGGCTAGACTTAGTGGCATTCTTGGGTCATGTAGTATCGAGTGACGAGATCAAGGTGGATCCGAATAAGGTGGAAGCAAGGTGGATCCGAAGAAGGTGGAAGTAGTGCAGAGTTGGCCTAGACTGTCATCAGCTATGGAGATCCGGAGTTTTCTTGGTTTGGCGGGGTATTACCTTCGTTTTGTAGAGGGATTCTTATCTATTGCAGAACCCATGACCAGGCTTACCTAGAAGGGAGCTCCGTTCAGATGGGCAGAGGATTGTGAGGAGAGCTTTCAGAAGCTCAAGACAACTTTGACTACAGCCCCAGTAATGGTGTTACCTATAGGTTCGGGGTCTTATATTGTATATTGTGATGCGTCGCGGATTGGTCTCGGTGGGGTGTTGATGCACGACCTTGAGTTAGAAACTATCGTTCATGCCTTGAAGATTTTGCGGCACTACTTTTATGGTGTCCCTTGTGAGATTTACACTGCTCATCGGAGTTTGCAGCATCTGTTCAAGCAAAATGATCTTAACTTGCGTCAGGGGAGGTGGTTGGAGCTTCTTAAGGACTATGATATCATCATTTTGTACCAACTGAGGAAGGACAATGTGGTGGCCGATGCTTTGAGTCGCTGGGCAGAGAGTTTGGAGAGTTTAGCATATCTACCAGCAGTAGAGAGGCCATTGGCGTTAGATGTCCAGGCCTTAGCCAGCCAGTTTGTGAGATTGGATATTTCTGATCTAAGTCGAGTATTGGCTTGTGTGGTCTCCTGGTCTTCTCTTTATGATCGTATGAAGGAGCGTCAGTATGATGACCACCATCTGGTTGTCCTTAAGGACACAGTCCAGCATGGTGATGCTAAGGAGGTCACTATTGGGGATGATGGTGCATTGAGGATGCATGGCAGTCTATGTGTGCCCAATGTAGATAGCTTGCATGAGTTGATTCTCCAGGAGGCTCACAGTTCGCGGTACTCCATTCATCTGGATGTCGCGAAGATGTATCAGGACTTAAGGTAGCATTACTGGTGGAGGAGGATGAAGAAGGACATAGTGGAGTATGTGGCTCGGTGTCTAAATTTCTAGTAGGTGAAACATAAACATCAGCGGCCGGGTGGGTTGCTTTAGAAGTGAGAGATTCCAAAGTGGAAATGGGAGAGGATCACTATGGATTTCTTTTGTGGACTCTCACGGGTTCAACAGAGGTTTGATGCAGTTTGGGTGATTGTGGACAGGTTGACCAAGTCAGCACATTTCATTCCTGTGATGACTACCTATTCTTTCGAGCAACTGGCTTGAATTTAATCTGCGAGATCGTCAGGCTTCATGGCGTACTGGTATCTATCATCTCTGATTGGGGTACGCAGTTTACATCACGGTTATAGATGGTTGTGCAGCATGAGTTGGGTACTCGAGTGGAGCTGAGCACAAGATTTCACCCTCATACGGACAAACAGTTCGAGCGCACTATTCAGATATTAGAGGATATGCTTCGTTCGTGTGTGATGGAGTTTGGAGGTTCGTGGGATCGGTTCTTTCCACTTACAAAGTTTTCCTACAACAACAGTTATCAGCTGAGCATCCAGATGGAACCATATGAGGCTCTGTATGGTATGTGGCGCCGGTCTCCAGTGGTTTGGTTTGAGCCAGACGAGGCTAGATTATTGGGTACAGACTTGGTTCAGTATACCCTGAATAAGGTAAAGGTGATTCAAGATCGACTTCACATAGCCTAGTCCAGACAAAAGAGTTATGCAGACCGGGAGGTTCGCGATGTTTCATTCATGCTTGGAGAGCAGGTCTTGCTCCGGGTTTCACTTATGAAGGACATTATGAGGTTCGGGAAGAAATGCAAGCTGAGTCCAAGTTTCATTGGTCCCTTTGAGGTGTTGCTGCGAGTTGGGGAGGTTTCTTATGAGCTTGCCTTACCTCCCAGTCTAGCAGGAGTTCATCCGGTATTCCACGTTTTTATGCTCCGAAAGTATCACGGTGATCCGGCTCATGTGTTGGATTTCAGCTCAGTCCAGTTGGACAAGGATCTATATTATGTTGAGGAGCCAATAGCTATTTTAAATAGTCAGGTTCGAAAGTTGAGGTCAAAGAACATTGCTTCCGTGAAGGTTAAATGGAGGGGTCAGCCGATCGAGAAGGCGACTTGGGAGACTGAGCATGATATGCGCAACCGTCATCCTCATCTTTTCATCACTTCAGGTATGTCTACATACTCGTTCGAGGACGAGTGATTGTTTTAAGAGGGGAAAGATGTAACGACCTGGTCGGTCGTTTTGAGAGTAATAGCCATGATCCCCTATTTACTGATCCCGTATTTCTTTCTGCTTATGTGAGTTTTCGGAGTGTTTTGGGACACCTAGTCCCTAAATTGAAGCTTAAGTCTTAGGATTTTGACCGTAGTCAAAACTATGTGAAGACGACTCCAGAATGGAGTTTCGATGGTTCCATTAGCTCCTTTGGGTGATTTTGGACTTTAGGGCGTTTGGGGATTGTGTTTTAGAGGTCTGTAGCTTATTTAGGCTTCAAATGGTGAAAGTAAATTTTTTGGAGATTTGACCGGTAGTGGGCTTTTTGATATCGGGATTGGATTCTGATTCCGGAGTTAGAGTAGATCCATAATGTTGAATATGACTTGTGTGCAAAATTTGGGGTCAATCAGACGTGGTTTGATAGGTTTCGGCATCGGTTGTAGAAATTTAAAGTTTCAAGTTCATTAAGTTTGAATCGGAGGGTGATTTGTCTTTTTAGCGTTGTTTGATGTGATTCGAGGGCTCGACTAAGTTCATATGGTGTTTTAGGACTGGTTGGTATGTTCAGTTGAGGTCCCTGGGGCATCGGGTGTGTTTCGGATGCTTAACGGATTGGAATTTGGACTTAGGCAATTGCTGAGTATTTGTTGGTTTCTGGTGTTTCGCACTTGCGGAGGTGAGACTGCGGGTGGGGACTCACTCGTGCGGATGAAGGAGTGCACATGTGGAATTTGGTAGCCCAAGCTGGGTTCGCATGTGTCGAGGTAAGTGCGCAGAAGCGACCTCTCTTCTGCGGTTCGACTGTTCGCAGGTGCGATGTGGGTCGTAGGTGTAACTTCTTTCTCGCAGGAGCGGATCCACAGGTGCGGCCCTCCTCTCGTAGATGCGCACCCAGGGGGCTTATGTTTTGTCCGCATCTGCGATGGAATTTCCGCCGGTGCGGCACCACATGTGCGGTTAGAGGCTCGCAGAAGCGAGATTGCTGGGCAGAAAAAGAGAATTTCGAGGGTTTGATCCCATTTCAATTTTGGGACTTTGAGAGCTCAGTGTGAGGCAATTTTTCGAGTTTTCTTCAAGAAATTTGTTGGGGTAAGTGATTCTAACCCGGATTGGACTATATTTTATGAATCTATTGCTATTTTCATCATCTAATTAGGGATTTGAGTTAGATATTTGGAGACAAAATGGTAGAAACTTCATAGACTATAATTTCGAGTTTGAAAGGTGATTTGAGGTCTGATTCGAGTAATTCTTGTATGGTTGGACTCATAAGTAAATGGGTGTTCATATTTTGTGACTTTTATCTAATTCCGAGATGTGGGCTCGGGGAGGTTTTTTGGTCGATTTCTTAATTTCTTGCTTTACCTTAGATTTAATTAATTAGATTAGTTTCATATAGATATATTTATGGTATGTAATTGATTTTGGCTAGATTTGGGTCATTCGGAGTCGAATATTCGTGGGAAAAGCATTGCTATCAATTGATTGAGCTCGGTTCGAGGTAAGTGGCTTGCCTAACCTTGTGCGGGAGAAATCCCTTTAGGATTTGGTACTGATATGATATGTGAGCGCCGTGTACGCGAGGTGACGAGTGCGTACACGGGCTATTTGTTGCAAAACCTTATCTTTATTGAGTAATTACATGTTTTCATCCTAATTGAGTATACTAGCATGTGTAGTTATCTTGTTAGCCTAGAATAACATGTCTACATGTCTTAATTGCTTAAATGAACTCTTTACAGCATGCTTAGTAAATTCCTTCTTCTTTTATTGACTTGTACATAGTCTAAACTGTATATTCTCTGGATGTAATTGTTATCTTCATTTGGTTTGAGCTATGTATTTACTTTGGGACTACGGAACAGTATCCCGGGAGATCCCCTACTGTTTACTCTCTGTGTTGAAGTATTATTTGTTGTGTTTCCTTTTTCTTAATTCTAGTCTACTATTATACTGTATATTTCCTGCCTCATTTATTATTTACCAGTGGGTCTGACCTGACCTCGTTACTACTCGACCGAGGTTAGTCTTGGCACTTACTGGGTACCATTGTGGTATACTCATGCTACTCTTCTACACATGTTTTCGTGTGTAGATCTAAGTACATCATTCCAGCATCGTTATTAGTCGTGCACTTGTTGCTGCTATGGAGACTTCGAGGTACATCTGCCGCGTCGGCAGACCTAACAGTCCCCCTTTTTTGTTTTTGTGTAGTTCTTCTTCTACTACATCTAAATATTAATGTATAGAACATATATAAAATTCGTAGAAGCTTGTGACTTATGATGTTCTGGGTCTTGGGAAAACTTTGTATTACTTTGAGAGTTATTATTGTATATGCCGAGTGGCATTTCTATCACTTTTCATTTATGTTACTGTTAATGGTTTAGATTTACGTTTCATTTTCGTTGTTATTCCACAAAATTTAGGCTTACCTAGTCGTAGAGATTAGGTGCCGTCGCGACCTCTCATAGAGAGAAGGTTGGGTCGTGACAAAGACCTAGGTATACAAGTGTCATAATCCTTATATATGTGTCTCTGATGTGATACCTCAACCTATCTCTTGTTGATGAAAGCAACTTTATATGCCTCTTGAGTAGGGGTATACAAGTCAAACCGTTAAACCAAACCGAACCAAGTCGAACTGAAGAAAAAAATTGACTTGTGGTTTGGTTTGGTTGGATTGGTGTTAGAAAATAAACTGATCGCTCTTGGTTTGGTTTGGTATTAACAAAAAAAAGTCAAACTGACTCCAAAGCAAATCGACATTATATTAATATATATATATATATATATATATA